>KN883464.1:74904-91990 GCA_000934455.1 Apostichopus parvimensis | reverse complement strand
AACGAGCAAACATCTTATAAGAAGAATAACAGATAAAAACATGTAAACAAATGGCGAGATACCGCCCAGCCGTTGGCCGGATTCCCCCATAAGAATTGCGAATAGAAACAAGTAAACATGCAATGAACATGAAAATACAACGACACGTCTATAGCGTGGGGAAGGGAAATGGCGGGAAACCAAGGCAGTTCGCGGAACTGCTTCCCCCGCAAGGAAAAACCTAAGGGCGGAAACGCACTAAGAAAAACAGTCCCCAAAACCCTCCCTTTCAACAAAAAGGATACTTATCGGGCTGGAAAGGACTGCTAATACTCCTAAGAATCCGAGGAAAGAAACTTCCAACGATCGCTAAAGAAAACCAAGACCAAATCCAAGGGAAATTTTTCCACAAGAAATTCGTGTGAAGACATTTTTAATGGTAGAATGAGAAGTGGAGTGATCGGGGTGGTCCGGTCATAGAGGGCGCACAGTGTTATTTTTTACCAGGACTTTATAGGCACGGTAGAATGAGGTGCTAAGGTTGTGAGGAGACAGGTAAGCGAGGAACGAAGTAAATGTGTGTATATTGTGTAGAGTAAATAAGTGCAACTACTAAGTACTGCTAGTCAAGTTGGTACACTGTTGAGAGGATTACAAGCTACGACTTTCATAGCAAGGAACAAACTGTGATCATTCATCTCTCCCAAACTTTGCTAATACGTATTACCTTAATGAAAAACATACGATTGCTTTTCAATTTGTATTAGTTATATCAGACGACGTAGCGTAGACCAGGAATTTTGTCGATGTGCTACTATATCAGTGACATCACTAATAAATCATCAACAAGTAGCATATGTTACTGAATGCGTAGCCATGCAATGTATGAAATTGTATTTGCTTGAATATTGTACCAGTTTTCTCCTCTTTTTTGTGTAGTTTTATGTTTATAGAACAACTGCCCAATTACTGTTTTGACCATCCAATTGTAAATTATCGGTTACCGACAATACAATTACATCATGTTAAAGCAGTAACTTACACGATTAACCAATTTCATCTAACATAAACGGCTTGCTGTTCCAGACTGAATGTAATCATCGAAACATTTAACTTTTATTCATTCATACTTAGTAAAGATTCCTAAATCCTATTGGTCCATTCAGGTCAGCTGACCGTGGTTAATCCTGTGAGTAATGCACGGTAAAATTACGGGGCAACACTTTAATAAATCTTTGGTTATATGTAACCAAAAATGTTTTGTTTTATGATTTTTCCCCCACACACATGGTAGTGTATGAATGAACGGGGTTAATCAACGGTCTAGCGTGCGTTACTCACATGATTAATGCACTCCGGGTGTTAATGCTATCGCTGGATGCACTCGGGCTCCGCCCTCGTGCATCGCTTGCATTATCCCCCGATCATGCATTAATCATGTGAGTAACGCACGCTAGACCGTTGATTAACCCCTTAATTAAATTCTTGAAGACTTTGGTATTTATTCTTAACCGTAAACTCTTTTTGAAATTCCAAAGCATTTACACGTCATGCTTTTATGTTGAAGTATTCAATTTTCTCAATACATCATCAGATTGATTTGCTGTCAAATAATGAACGTGAACTAGAGTTTTAGCGCAATTGGCACATGCAGATATTTTTCTAATCAGTTTAAATATACGACAATTTTTGCAATTTTCCTGAAAATAACAGTGTGTATTCATTAGCTAAGAAAACCATCCAACTTCTTTAAATCTATGAAATATTTAAAGCGGTTAAAATAATATATTTTTCAATGACTGACAATGGACTTGAGAATAAAGAAAAACAATAAAAATAGTTCCTAACTTAGGTTTAAGAAAAAATAACCTTAACACTCATTGACATGGTTTTCAATGATCAGACTAAGTATGACTATGACATTTGTTACATTGTTTCAGAACTTTTGAAGGTATAACTATTAACTACACGAAATTGACTTATTTATCAAAGTAAATTCACTGTGCTATCAATTCCATCATTAGCAAGAAAAAGCTACAATACACTTGAAGCCTCTCATACAAGGTCTCTCCGTGTACAGTACGAAATGCCCATTTTTGTTCAGATATGCAGAGAAAACTCGGTTATTTAGGTTACTCTCTTCTTTTTAAATGTTAAAGAATTGTTTTTTATTAGTCAACTTACATCATTGTTAGATGCAATCTCCAGCAACTGTGTCGTCGATCTTTGAAGAAGAGCGCTGTCGCCTCTCTTTATCTTAACGTCACGCGAGCAAAGATCTTTAACCGAATCCATAATTTCGTTCACATCACCAGTTTGTTCCAGAATACAGAGGATGGCAAAAGTATCCCCGCCTGGTAAACTCTTCAAATGGTTGATGAGTTTCTTTCCAGCATCGGGATCCAGACCACAGGCGAATCTAAAGAGGTACTGAAGATCAAATGGATCTAAGAACATGAGCGTACCAAAGAGAGTGTGCGCGTTCTTTACAACAGTGACAAGGTGGTGGGCTGCATACCATTCACAGAAGAGTTTATGATAAAAACGGACCATCGTTGTAAACAACACATTGTCTCCAGTAGAATCATCGCTCACTACATCTTCTTCGACCAAAATGCCAATTACTATATACTGGTCATATGATGCTGGCCCGACTCTTTCACGAAATTTAGTCTTAATCCATGACAATTGTTGGTTTCTCTTGTTTAATCCTTCGAAAGCTATTTTGTCTAGCTCATGATGTTCCGTTTCATGAAGATAGAACCTGTTGTTTCTATCGTCGTAAAGTTTTCGTTTCTGTTTCAGATGGTTGTAAAAACATCTAATTATATGTTTAAAGAACTGTGTGACTGACTTGAATGTCTTGCAGTCTCTCTCATCATGAGCCATGTGGGCAAACATCACGAATATGAGAGGCACCTGGCAAAGATCAGCAAGGATGGAGTTTTCGTACAGCCGTTGTTTTATTTTTTCCACTGCCTCATCGTTATTACCTACTACAGCCTTGCGGATATACTCATCCCTAGCTTCGTCATCGAACCCTATTAGTTTGGCCCTCTTAGTTTCTTCTGTGAGACTTTCTGGAAGATATCTTGTCGTTAAGCTGACATCACAGTCTGCAAACAGTTCCCTATTGATGATCATGTGTACATAATCATTATCATTGCTAACCCTGCCAGGATACTCATCATATCCATCCAAAGTGATGTGGACGGACGAGCAACTGTTAATGATCTTTTCAATCTCATGTTTGCTAACACGGGGTTCACGGGAGAGTAGAAATGACTTGATTGCCCTAAAGAGAGACTTTACACTTCCAAGTTGTCTTAACCGAAGAAGAATTAATATTTCTACATTGTTTATCGGGGAATCTGATACGTCATTGCACCAATCGTAGGCCAGCTGAAGGGTTAACGTCGACTTACCATACCCTGGCTCTCCTTGTATAATGCGTCTCTTGGATTTAAATCGGAAGTCAGTATAAATACTTTTGTAAGATTCCAAGCGCTCCCATGATCCTCCGGTGCCTCGCGTTAGCTCTGTTGCCAGACAAACTTCAATGCCCCCTTCTACAAAGACTTTGTCCACACAATAAAGTCTATCTTTAACATATGGTAGCGGTTGAATCGCATCATATTGATCTTTATATGTCTTTTTGAGACCTTCTATCAGGAATATTTTCTTCTCTGAAGAAAAAAAGACACAATGTGTAAATGTTTCACGTATAACTAAATTTGACGAACATGGGAACACGTAAATCTTAATTGCTTATTCGTTACTGTTAATACAATGTTGTTACTGTTCTCTGTGTTACTCCGACAAAGTGGAGGGGGGTTACATTTTTACCGCAAAGAAAGTAAATATAAGCAAATCTACCTTGAAGTTCAGGAGTCAGCTCCATAGTCAGGTGATTTACTTCAGACAGTCTACGAAGCGTGAAGGGGTCGTGTCAGAACAGCTCCTGCCCATCGTTTCCGTGAATCTGTTTTTCTTTCTTAAAAATATGAGAAAAATAGGGAATCTAAAATAATTACATTATTCGGTTAACCGTCAAAACATAGGCTGCATTGTTTTGTTGTTGCATATGGTTGGTTCAATGTTTTATTAATAAAAATGTGTTAAGAAAGAATATTTTATTCCTAGGAGGTGCAATGATTTGTGCATGATAAAGAGAAATCAAGACAATTGCAGCCCAATACCCCCTATGATGCCAAATTCTACGCTGCGTGTTACAATCATGGACAATATACATGCCCACATGGCCTTTAGTTACTTTAGCGCAGATAATTTAGGTAATATTTCCAACAGTAATATCTATCCACCGGAATATCTCCTACAATAGCGTTAAAGAAGGTAACAAGGGTTAATCTTATGTTGAAGTACCATGTCGTGGAACCTAAAGAGAAAAGTAAATGGTCTGAAACTGACTTACGATTTGCCCTTCATCAAATCTGTGATGTTTGATCGTGTTGTTATGAGTTCATCTGCAGCTGTCCACCTGTCAATTTGTTAAGAAAATTCTGGTAAATAGCCTTGTGTAATAAGCTATGAACTTCAACCACATATAGAAAATTCCTTATATTGTGTGCCGTATAAAGAAGGTGCAATTCCATGTTAAGTACACTTGCGACTAACATGCGAAAACGCGTATCACCATGCCTAAAATCATAAAAGTGTGAATATCAAAATTTTCCTGAACAAGTGTGATTAAAATAGACATGGGCTTTCAGTCTATCTATCTGGCAGCCCCTTCCCTCTGTTCAGTGGAGGCAGTGGATATTGCACCTCGTACCGCTTGCTTAGTTTCAGTTAGGGTAGATGGCCTTCCTAACAATACTGAGGCTATTCTTGAGCCAGTATCATCTCTTCCTATCAACTATAAACTTATGGGTGCTATATGTATGTATGTATGTATGTATACAATGGGAGGACTTTACTTCAATTAATCAATCCCACTAATAGTACTATTTCATTGATTCATAATCAAATCTTTTGCCAGAGTTACTAAGGTAGACATTGACAGCATACAGGTTCTTCCTGACACTCCACCCCCACTCCACCCCCAACTGTTTTCACTGCTGGTACTAGCTCAGAAAGTGATAAACCTTCACAGGAAATCAAACTGGCCACAGACCTTGGTATTGATCTCAGTAATTCTGATGATCAGAAATATACATTGTTAACATTTCTTGGTCAACATAGAGTATATATCTATGTCTTTGCAAAGGATTTGAGTGAATTAGGAAATACTAATGTACATAAGCATTAGTACTGATGATGAACCTGCTCAAGGTCCACATTTTACCGTACATCCCCAACTGCCAAAACAGAAATTACAGAGACAGGTTGACGGAATGTTGTCAAACAATATAATTGAACCAAGTATTTCTCCTTGCCCTGTAGTAATGGTACGGAAGAAGACAGGTGACTACAGATTAGCCATTGATTATCGTATATTAAACAAAGCCACCAAACCCATGCTTTTCCCTCTTCCTCGTTTGGAGGATGTTTGGATACACTTTGTAATTTAAGCATTTCATTTCTTATCAAATATACTTCAGTCAGATTCCAACAATAGGAGAGGAACTTCTGAAATTAATAAATGGTCAGCTACTATATACAAGTGCTGTGTCATTTTGCTTTATTAATTAGTACATGTACTTGTGATTAACTAATAACTATCCCCCTCTGTGATAGTAAAGACTACATGCATAGTCAATAGCTTAGATCATTGAACTAATTTTTTTAATTGACATTGCGTAAAATCTATCACATAGGCCTACTGTAATTTTCTTATAGATGATTGTTTGCAAAGCTTATAGCCTAGGATGAATGTTGGATCAGGTTTTGAGGATTTGCGCATTTGTAGTTGAAAATAAAGTTCGAACAGGCCTACAGTATTGTGTGGAATTTAGAGAGAGATATACAGCCGGTAGGCACAGGGATTGTTTAAGAGTTGGTGGTTGGAATCGCTGCTAGGCCAAAGCATTGAGCTACTACAGAGTTGGCTAGTAGGGAAGTACAAGGGCTGATGAAGGGGGGCTGGGGTTAAAAATTGGTTGAAACGGCTGGGCGGGCAAAGATAGACTTTTAATAATTTAAAAGGAATGTTTAACTAGTACATACATTTACCGTGTGTACTGTACATGGTTGTGGACAGGGTGTATTTATTTAGTGCTTGGTGTAAAATAACATATACTGAACATGTACACACATATACACACTGTACATGTATGCACTGGTTCACATTCACTTTCTTTTCTGATATAGGGTTGGGTAGAGGGTGTGGGTGGGAGGGGGTGGGGATGGGTTACATGCATACTGACAATTTGAAGCAGAAGATTACCATAACAAATAATTCAGTATATCTTGAATGCATGTTTATGCAGTCTCTTTGCAGTAAAAGTCAGTCACATAGTACTGTATGCATACAAATCTGCATAGTGCACTATGGGGAAGGTGTTGGGAGGGGGGAGAGTGTTGGGGGAAGGGGGAAGGGGAGGGAAAAAAGAGTATTAGACAGAACACTTTTAATAAATACATTTCAATAGTTTCTAATGTTCATGGTCTCCTTGAATGAAGATACAATGTTACCACTGTTTGCCCTTGCAAGCATGTTTCTGTAGAGCTGATGTAACTCTCATATACGCCACTTTAAGCTGCTCATCAGAGCATTAATAAGTTATAAAAAAGATGTTTTAGCTCATTCTTAGCATCATAACTATACATATCTTACTAGTTTTGTATTGAAACCAAAAAAAAAAAAATTAGTTGTGACCAAATTTGACCTTGGAATGTCCAAAATAGCCCAAAATATTGGTAAAATGTGATGTTTGAGGGCGCTGTTCACAGGCATCGTTGGGCATATGACCCTGTTGCAGTTTATAATGTAGTCCTTATGCTAGTGGACCACCCTCTTAATTATTAAGCACCTGTTTGCTGATGCGGAGAAGTTGTTGTCATTTGAATTACTCAATTCGGCTTGTGAAAGCATTTTCATACATATGAACCAAGTGAATTTTAGCAATTTTCGAGTCTTCAATTTGAGTAGATAACACAATATACAACTTTTTGACTTGAGATTTTAAAAATAGGGTCAATACAATCCTGAAAAATTGAAATTTACCCACAGACCCTAATTGGACCCCCAATTAGGCCAGAAGTGAGATTTCTTAAGTTTGAGGGCGCTGTTCGTAAAACGTACGACCTGCTTGACTTTTTTTTTGCACTTTTCCCGTACAACTACCACTGGACAAGGATCCTATGCAAATTAAAACTCAAACATGCCTTTGCTTGTGAATATAGAGCACACTCAAAGTAGGGCCAGAAAAGGCCCCTATCTCATTTTCTGCCATTTTAATTAGGGAGCTCAGTAAAATCTAGTCTGCGCCTGGTACCGCGCAAATCACCTGCCCATTGTGCTGCTATTCTTCATGGCCCAGTGACCACAGTACTTCACTTGGCAAGTTAATGAGGCAGCCATGGGTTGGGTCCACGAACACGTAACAATAGGCTTTCTTAGCTCAACAAGAGAGAGTGACAGAAATTTATGAATAGGAGCTTACTTACACAGTCCGTCGCAACTTATCAATGGTCTATTTTTCGCATTCATTGTGCCTTGGTTTATCATTTCCGCTTCCACAATACTGACATCCCATGATTGTGTGTAGCCTAACCACACTGAATTCAATGGAAAAATCTAGCCTAACTATAGTGCACAGGCTTTGTGAATGTAAAAGTGCCATTCACGGTAAATGATAAGAGTTCCTTTATTGTATTCCACATTTCTTTCTAATTTTTTTCTTGTATATAATGTTCGTAATGGCAGACTGTGTAAGTGTCTTCTTTCGTATGAGTTTGACTTCAGTTCGAACGATTTCTTTTCTGCTATCACACATATTCTATACAACTTTTCTGTGCAAAGTTTTAAGAATCGCCGCTCTCGACGAAAGCCCGCAGAGAAAACTTACACAAGTTGACCATTGTACTGATTGTTACTTGTCCACATGACAGTAGTGGTCTAGTCGAGAATGCACCTGTGCTACGTATATCTATAGGGCTTATAAGGATGCAACCAATTCATAGTGGGTGTTGATCTAGTGTCAAGAGTAACTTTTCTGGAAACTTGCCAAGATTTTCGAATGAGAAACTTTTTTTGCAAACTTGCCAAGATTTTCGTATAAACCAAAACACATGCAGCACTTGTACCGTATTGTACACCTTGAATATTTCAAAATATCGGAAGTTCAACTTTTAATAGACTGTAAGAAAGATGAAATACCTTTTCATTTTATAACATTACATCATAATGTAGCTACTATATCTAATATATGTCGAACAAGAAATTTACCGTCGAATGTTTTGCTCTCAACATTACTTCTTTTTTGTTCTTCTTTCTTTTTTATTGGTCATATATCTTTTCACCTGTCGTACTTTGTTTGTATGTGGTCATGTTAGTAAATTCTTAAGTTAAGCACATCATATACCAACTGCAGGAAAACTTTTTCTAAGTGGCCTAGCTTTTACATCTGCGTATATTTGTTACAAGTAGGATGCATCTCAAAGCTGTTCCATAAAAAAGCCATTGAAAATTTCCAATTCTTCACACACATAGCCCAAGTATATCGGGAATATTATTGTCCAATCATATAACACGAACAGCAACACTGCCGCGTCGATAAATATCTATGGAAAATTAGTACTGAGTCTCACATACAGTTAAGTCTATTGCGGATTTCCGTTGAAGTACTGTATAAAGTCGTAAATTTTGTCTTAAGCTAGCTGACACGTAACTATCGCAAAAACCGGTCCCAGAGCACAGTCTGGAATTTTTGGACGAATTTTGTTTAAGACAATGTTAATAAAACAAATGGAATTTACAGTATAAACTTGGTAGTAATGTATCATAAGGTCGATATTGCAAATGTAGGCATATATTTTCTATTCCTTATTCTTTCCTTTTTGTTTTCTTTGTCAGTGCGACTGGGGTGGAAGTTTGTTCAGGTTCAGTATATTTTACATGTGAACATGAAAATAAGATGATCGAAATGAAACAAAACAAACAATTTTCTCATTATTAGTCTGTGTTTGAACACTGGAAAGAAATCGTTTGCGCAAAGATAAACTATACAAAAGATCGGCACACTTTTGCCACGATAAAGTGTATTGTCTGCACTCTGCAGAACTAAAGAACGTAGCAACGCTGGTGCCAGGATCTTCCAAGTTGCTTCGGAGAGTTACTTATGCATATCTTTAAGCACCTCCCATTCTGCATAGGACTTCTGCAGGGCTAGGGAGCTCATTTTACGGTGTTTGCACAAAGTGTAAAGGGGTCATTGTGCAGTTGTGGCTCCACCAGACGCAGACTAGATTTGGCTACGTTCCCTTACTTGTTACGAAAAATTGAGACTGTAAATTTTCCTCAAAATTAGCTAAATTGGAAGACTGGGCACATATCTTCCACAATACCTGCAATATCAGACATAAAATACTTAACATTTATGCAAAAGATGCCTCCAAACTTGACACAATTTTAGGGCTCTTAAAATGCAATCTGGATTAGTTTGCTAGGCGGGGTCGTATCCTAGCAACCCAAAAGTTTCAATTTTTTTGGGGCCCAATTTCATCCTTTTAGACATGTGGCAAGACACCATATCAGTTTCAGGCGATTCTGAGGGGGTCGACGTTGAGGCCAATGTTGGTTTGGCATGGATTGACCCAACATGGTAGTCTGCGCGAAAACGTGTAGATATACGATACTACTAGGCCTATCCTACTACTAGTAGCATGGACATGGACAATTCCGGACACCTAAGCCTTAAAACACCCCAAAACTATATCTTCTGGTATAAATCACCTGAAAATATACTTGATATGGTGGGAGAAGTGTGTTATATTACGATACACGGCCAAACTTTCTTTCCTGAAAACTGTTTTCACGTTGTATTCCAAGAAGATTCTTGTGATTGTGGAACTGGTATTTCTTTGCTAGAGTATTGCTAATTTTCGGACACACAGTCCCACAGTGTGGCGCTGGTGATAAAATTGGTGGCGCAGTTGCTCTTTCAGTAATTATAACAGACTTCATAGATCTCCGTCGTTTTATTGACAAATATGTAAGTATTTACTTGCACACGGGTCATTTCGTACTTTTTGGTGAAATTTGGCTCTTCCTGTAGGTTGTCATGGTGAAATCGTGCATTTCTTAGGGGTGTCCGAAATTGGCAGTGTGCCGAAATTAGCAATACTGACTATATTATACAGTTTAGCTACTAAGTTAGTGATTACGGGATTGGGCTATGTAGCGTGCCGTATCAATACATTGTAATTTTGCGGCTGAACTTGGCCTTACACAGTGGTTTTCAGATTGCTAGTCCCGGATAGAAACGATCTTATCGAATAAAAACATGAAAGACGATTTACAGAAGAAAACTTTAAATAGGTATTAGTTTATCGTGCAAAATGTGTACATCCTGCGGGTGAAAGTATAGGCTCCGAAACTTGGATCTCACTCGCAGTTCCGCTATGCTTGCAAGTAAGAAACTAAAATCAATTCTGAAAAACAATCACACCAATTAGCCTGATTAGCTAGCTAGTTACTTGAATGAGATACCTTTTCGTCAACTTCAGAAGGAATGGCATCTTAAGACGGCCAGTCACAGTTCACAAATTACCACCCTTCCTTGCGTTAGCGAAGTAGACGACCATGTTTCGATTTGAAGTTAGCAGGTATAGTTTTGTATATGAGAGTGATAGCTTTCCATAAAGGGACCACACCGCAATTAGAGTAGTGTACATCCCGCTCGAATATTTTACCATTGTCGGGGAAAAAAAGAGCTAAAACGATATAACGTAATGCTTGTTTTAGCAAATTATCAGTTATTGTCATTGTTTCCCTACCTTTATGTGAAACAGCATAATTTTAAGTACAGATGGTGTGAAAATAGGCAGGATTGAAGGTGATATATAAACCATTAAAAATTCTTTGATGTTACCTCGAGCGAGCAGGTGGATAGGTCGGAATCTAGCATGCTAAACTTGCTCCTCTTCTAGCTCAAAATCTAAAAAGTCATTACATGGAAATTTGCAAGTGCCAGGACCAGATCTCATCTATCATGTGTTGGGTAGGATATAATAGTTGAAACGTCTATCTATGCTTTGGCGGGTCTTGAAAGTGACGACTTTTAAGTGAAGACAATTAGTTATAACGCATAGAAATTATAGTTCTTTGTTATAACGCGACACGTAAACATATTGCTAACCCAGGGCATATCACTAAACAATTCCTTTCCCAGTTTGTCTGGAAAAGCAGTTCATTTATCGGTTTCATACTTCAGTGCCACGTTTGGCACTGTGTGTGGGTATTATTAAAGCAATATCAGCCAGAAATCGTTTGTGGCTTTCAAATGTGAAGCCGAAATGTGTACTTACTGCAAGAGAACGTCTGGTGTGCTATATGAAAATCCTGAAAAGTGAGACGTCATTGAAATTATAATTCTAACTATCCTCAACTTCATAAGTTGAATAAGCATATTCTGTATCTTTACTGCGCATTACTTTAGGTGAAAATCCATTTTAGATTAGCGGATAAGGATAAAAATGAGAAGTTCTTTCCGTATAAACTACACAAAGAGTATAAGCTTGCTACCTAATATACCAACAACGACAGTATGAACCAATGGCGTCATAGTCTGTCTGTGTATGTTTAACATACGTGCATGTTCCAAAGGGCAAGGTGAATTATCATTGGCACTATACTACATAATATATATATTTATATCGTTAGTCTTGGCCAAGTCGTTTGTAATACTCTTTTTCTCGCGTGCATACATGCCTCAAAGTCCGTGTATGCCTATCTCGAATGTGTTTGTTAATTACTGTATTTTAAAATGCTCGAGGTTCTGTACGTTACAAAGAGACTCGGGGAAAATAGCTTTATGAAAAAGAAAGGTACACTAGCCTGTTCATACTCTCTTGCAGCATTTTGCGTTTGGTCGCCGTTTTCTACTTTTTTGACATGTCCATCGAGTTTTTTACATATATCAATCACAAAACAGCTAACTAAGATATTAGCCAAAAATTTTCCCTGCCAACAACGTTAATTGGCGAGTAATTAAGGATATTCGCAGATAATGAGAAAAGTGTCCGCGACAATCTCCACACTTAAAATTAATCGCATACAGTTCCCCAAACCCGCTAGTTTGAATTCAACCAATCAAAGATGCAGGTTTAGTTATGAGCCGTTGCTAAAAATAGATTCAAGACTTTGCGTTGGTACAACCAGGGAGTTTTTATGGAACTCCCTGGTACAACTGCCATATAGACTGTACACAAATCACGCATGTTGTTGTATTACATATTGGTCAATGACGTTCGTAGTGTTTAAATATTCATATTGTGGGCGAGGTTTAATTATTGGGATCCCAACGGAAAATATCTTGGAGAAAAACAAAGTTGAAAGTTGCAAATTTTTCGACATTTATGCCACCATTTGAAGTAAGATTTAAATAGATAAGCTAGTTATGTATGTCGTTATGGCATATAGTGGAGTCAGTGAGGTTGAGAAAAATCATAGAAAACGACGCAAAATGCTGCTAATATATCGTATGTTAAAACGACAATTCGATTGTGCGCATACGTCTTTTTTAAACATTAATGAATATGTATAGATAGACAACAATATCATCCGGGTTGTAAAGGTCATCAAAGTCTCATTTTTGGTTTCGATGATAATCGTAACCTATGCATTCATGGAGGCGGAGAGTGTATAAGTGTGCGGCGTTTGTTTTTCTATCTGACCGATTACTTGAACAAAAGAATTCCAGGTCCTCGGTTGTGATTTCTAAAGAATCACAGCGTCCTCGGAAGAATTCTATTGTATGGGGTATTGTTAAGGTTAGGGTACGTGGATTTGAACAATGGAAAATACAATGGGGTCTTCTGTTGAAATGTAATACAAACATGCATGTGTGTGTGACGCCTCGCTTGTAAACACGATATCTCAAATATAGCTTGGACCAATCTAATATTTGGTGTATATGAGTACCACATTGAGTAGATAAACCCTATTGTTTTTGGTGCATGTGAAGGACACCAAAGGTCAGTTAGAGGCCAAAAACCAAAATATTAAAAACAACAATAACTCCCATTGACAGGGTCCGACATGGTTGATATTTTGGGAGTAGTTGTGAATGGGGTAAGGGATCGTTTCCAAACATAACGGTCATGTGATCCAACAAAGGTCAATTAGGGGTCAAAAACTAGTGTTTTTGCAGTAACTTGAGAAAAAAATGTCCGTCAAGGTTGGGAGTTACACTATTGTAATCCTGTAGCGGACCCGCATCTGGGTGACCTCTGACCTCAGGTTGACCTCCAGTGACCTTTATTAGTTTTTTGGTTATATGAATTTTCGTGGCCATAATCGGATCTCGAAGGTACTTTCCGATCAAAATTGTTCATGGGTTGACCCCTGTGCGACATTCCTGTGCGAAGTTATCAGAGGTAAAGGTTTGGTTTTGTTTTAATAAACTTACATGTGGGTAGGATGGTCTTACAGACTTGTCATGTTGCTTTTTGAATCAGTGTGTCAAACCACATCCTACTATGAGGTCATCAGGTCAAATCTTGAAAAAAATATGCTCATTTTGGGAGATACGGGTCAAAGAAAAAAAGTAGGTCAATATTTTGATATAAGATGGAGCTCTGTGTGCTATATAGAAGAAACCAACTCCCGCTTCAACCGGACAGCAGGTTCTCAAAGTATGAGGGGCCAAAGGTTGGTTTTGATACCTTTTTAGCAATAACATAGTGTGTGTACATTGGAGCAAATAACAATTTTAGGACAGGGTCAAATCATCCAGGAGAACATTTATGATAAAAACCATTAGGTCATCCAAGGTCATTTAAGGTTGCTTATGTGCAAAAAAACTGCCAAGTTATGTTAAGTTTTGCAACAACTTATTGTCACGAAGTCTGTGGCTGATATATTGGGAAAAGTTGTGAATGAAGTAGGGGCACGTTTTCCAAAATAACTGTGATGTGATCCTATCTTCGTAGGTATTTTAACAGATGTTGTATATATATTAATTGTTTGAGACACTACAGTAGGCCTAGCTGCTTGTTCATGATTCTGCGTCATGTTTTACTTTGTTCAACACTTACTTTTGGTGGAAAAAGTTTTAATTTCGTACTCGGCAAAGAAACATGACTTTCTAATTCGCAATTACGTAGCACCATGCATCTGCCTAACCTTCGTTCATAGAAAGTATTGGTGTTGCAGCTGTATTTTAGAGACTTGACCAGCAATCACAGCGGCGTCGGAAGCTATTTGGGATTGGTACGGCAGATCAGAGTGTGGCCATCAAGCATAATTTTCGGGGGGACGTTTGGTTTGTCAAACTACGCTACGCGGGTTGGCGCGTAGCGTAATGGAGAAAATTTTGAAAAAATGCCTCCCAGATTGCAGGAAAATGGCACTTCCCGAGCTTGAAAACAAGACCCCTGCCATGCCAGAGTAGTCACACTTAGCCTACTTGCCGTCATCATTATTGAAAATTATTGAAAAATATACCTCCCAGAAGCGTTCTCCCTTGTCTGTTTCAGTACCCGATTAATCTTCTGAAAAACATTTTTGAAGTATGTTTCATTTTGGTTCTTTATTTTTTGCCATTTTTTTTTCTTAGTCCTGCTTTCTTTCTAAATGAACAGGGCACCTGAGGCACGAATATCATGCTTGAACGTGACAAATATCGGTAGTGACGTTCGAAAGTTGCTTTTTAGCCGTCGAAGGCATTTCGCACATTACAACTGCCAGTACTGATGAAGAAATTAGAAGAATTCGGGTGATTTAAGTTGTAAATAACGTACGATGACCAAGACATCTACTTCTAACCTAGGCCTAATATTTTTATTAACAATATGCCTAGTCCCTGTGGGCCTAACTTGACGTATTGTTTTCTTTTGATTAGGCCTAAGTTAGTAGTACATACTTTGTAGGTCCGAGTGCTGTAATAAATTAGGGGTGTAGTACAATTTCTTAGTTATACTAATTCTTAAACTGGTCAGATCCTGCTTAGCAGTGTTGCTAATACTAGGCTACCGATCATCATGTTCGAGTACCAAATCCCATAGTCACGTATCTTGACAAACAGATTCACGAAGTAACTTTATGCGAAAATGTAGTTGGGAAAAATTCATTTATAAGATCAGAATCCCATGATTTCTTTAGCACTCAGCCAGACATGTTATCATTCTAGTGTTAGGCCTACAAATCATTTTTAGGCCTCTCATAAGTCGAATATGGACAAACCAGACCGCTGGTGGTCTGGCAACTCAATTCTCATATAACCTCAAAACAAAAATTTCCATACCGACAATCCCTCCAGTCGGTTGCAGTTATATACTGCGCCCAATGACAATTTACCCCACAATTTACCTCACAGTCCTATATACAGTAAAAGCCTTAGGACTGGTCATTGAAAATAGAAGAACTGAGGCAAGTTCGCCTATTTGTCTTCTGTCGTTGGATTCCATAATTTGAAACTCGGCCGATCGATCTCAGGCTGCAATAAAAAAATTACCTAAATTTGGGTGGTACAAAAACTAACTAGGTTAGTCCCCACCTCAGTATGTACAGTAAGCAACAATAAACCGCGGGATTCGAAGGTATACAGTACGCTATCACACTGTATACTACATGCATGCATAAACCGATTGATATCATAAATTTAAACTGAGAAAACGTATATGTAAAATTCATTAAACAACGAAAATGGCGACATCTTCTCAGTGTCAGTTTCGGAGGATTAGGGAGACTGTCCTATGCTGGTTTGTCAAGAATGTTAACACCTGCGCCAGTGTCGAAGACAAAGTCTATGAAGGTAGCATACGCCCATTAAAAGCCCCATTGACTTACACACTAAATCACAAAAGTAATGTGGTCTCTAAGTCTAGATAGAAGTTTTCACTAGCTAAACGCTACCCATCACCGGATAGCTGACAAATTGGCCTTTCATGGCACCATCAATTTTCCGTATCATGACCGTGTAGATTTTTTGCTATCCGAGCCGGAAGTTTTCGTCACTTGTAAACAAACCTCTTCACTCAGTGGTAAACAAATTTCCTACGCTGCTTCTGGGAGGCCTAAAGGGGTCTAAAATTTAAATCCACAAAAAACTAGATCATGATTGATAACAGGTCACAAAAGATGTTCTCCTGCTGCTTTTTTGGCACTTTTCCTGAAGGAGAACAATCGAGCGGATGGATATAGACTCTAATGGGAGTATGCCACCATATGGATATGTTACTGTACTAGCCTAGGCCTATACAACACATGCAATACTACCTGAGAAACATGTGAAAAAAATTGAAATACCTATAAAACTGTTAATTCGTATGGTAAAGTAGAGTTAACAAGCTGTAAACAACGTCCACAAGTAAACCCAGTAAAATGACTGCTTTCATGCAACCAAAGTGTTTCTGCACGTTAACGTACTTAAACAGAGATACAAACCTGTGCTGCATTCAGACTGTTCCAACTATTCGCTAGTCAGCCGAAGTACAAAAAGAAAGATTAAAAATGTGTCTTCCTTTACTTCCTTCTTTCTTTTTCCTGGATCTTACTTTTACACATTCTATTACACAGGCTCTCTATAGTGGATAAGCAGTTTGCTAACAGTTTTATTTTATTTTGATCTCATAACTTGTTAGATTAATATACCGATGTTACTACAGTAATTGCAAGAAGTAAGTGATAATTCGTGTTAATTCACGTGCGAAATATCGATGATTGAATACGTCAAAACACTCATCAACATACATTCAGTACACGTACGTATACTGACACATATACAAACCGGGCTGGTATATGTATATCCATCGATACAGATTGTACATGGAAACATTAATTCAACGTAACTGTTCAACTACACACAATATTAGTAAGCCGTGTTTGACCATTGTATTGAACTCAGTGATAAGTAAGATTCTTACACTAATGTGGGCCTACTTAATATCAAGTAAATACAAGTTTTACTTTTAGGAGTTTTTTTTATTTTTACAAGGTGCTTTCTACGACTTCTGTTGTCCTCCAATGACCATTCACATCCAA
>KN883464.1:27131-46613 GCA_000934455.1 Apostichopus parvimensis | reverse complement strand
CACCTTTGGACAATACATTACTTGGAAGTATTAATTATCATATCATTATTATTCTCCTCTTAGTTCTTGTTTATGAACCAATGAATATATCTTTTAGTGCCTAAGCAGTTCCAACTGAGGTCATATCATAAATATTTAGACTGCACAATTAAAAAAATAAACATTAACGGCAGTCCATGTTATTAACCTCTTGTAATGAAATTCGCCTCACTGTTTTGCTGTGACCACTCAAGCTAACATATAGGTAAAGATAAACCATTGCATCTAATCGAAGTGCTTATCAATTGCCGCACAGGCAAGTAAAGTCATCATCAGTCTTCTTCTAATGTTGATTTGACCAAGGCTATTTGACATCATTGGTGTAATTTTCGTATCCATATTTAACATTTCCCACATTTGTTGATTTACATATCCTCTCACTATAAGGAGAAAATACACTGGAGTGGGATAAACTTACTCTATGTGTTGTCAAAAACTTTAATCCTCTCGCCACCTGAAGTGCATATTTTGGTAAATGATCGGCGTTTCCCTTCTCAGCAACTTGAAAACGCTTCTGTTTAGTATTGCCATACTGATGTACTTTCTGGGGACTGAACTCTTCAGTTAGGTGATCTGAGAGAGTTCCTCCGCTTAAATATTCACAAATCAGATAATTCGGTACTGAAAAAGGAGTAACCATATAAAGTTATTCGAATGCGAATCAGTTATTAGTAGTTTATATACAAGAACAAACAAAATGACCTTATTGAATTCAAGTTTTAATCATATATTTTTGTTGTTCTCAATTCATTTGTTATCTCTTAACTTAAAATTATCATGATCAGTATAATTATTTGAATTTATTCTAGTATTTCGTTATAGTACAACATACATGCAAAGAAAAAGGCCTGCATTGTTAAGGTTGAATGGTTAATACCACATTTTGACAAGTGCGAGTATTCGTACCTGTATCACACCATCCGAGAAGCTTCATAATACTGTTTTCGCCGGGCAGCTTTAATATGTGTTGAACCTCTGAACTTTGTAATTCATTCATCCGTAAAGTTGAATCACCTGAAAAGCAATCAATCAGTAGATTTTTAAACGCATCGAGGTTATCTCTGTTTAATCCACTGTACACTTTGATTAAGAAAAGTTGAGTTTTTTAAATGTTTTTTTTTCTCTTTTAATCACATAACATTCGATGAAATAGTCGACGGGGTTAACACAAGTCATTCTGCTTACTATATCATGCTGCTTTCCCACGCGTTATTTTTAATATATGTCTTTGAAGAACAATATGTACTGAAGAAGTTACTTTCTTTTAGTCTGCTATGGTAATATTTAAAGTAAATACCTGACAAGGTTCTGACCACAGCTTCTAGATTTCCTGCTGCTCTCATAACTAAAGCCTTGTGATATCGTACCATGCCCTTTCCAGGTAAAAAGGAAACTAATTTCACATTCTTCTCTGGGACTTCAAGATTCTTGTTCTGCTTATTCTTATTAACTTCAAGTTCCTGAAGATCCATGTAAGCTATAAAGACGAAAGTGTGACTTGGTGTGATATCATAACTAACTTTAACTTTAAGAATAATACATTAAGCATACAACTGCCAGTCGTGTCGGGGTTTGGTCACACTGATGGTGTTTGGTAACATAATACATAGCTGGATACCACTTATTCCCAATCTCCAACTTATTGAATATTGAAAACCGTGCTATGGATTTTGTTATCAACATAGAGAACCCAATACTGTCGTCAGATGATTGACAGGCTTGTTTTGTGCTTATCAAGCAATCTCTAGAAGAAGATAGTTAAGTGGAAAAGCTATTGAACACTCTGTAAAGCTAATACTCTGTTACATTACTAGGTGCATACTTAATAGAGTGTTTTAATATTTGGTCTCATAATTCTTTGACCTTCGAGCCATTTTGATGACATGAAGAATTTTCACATCAATGCGTCCATCTGTGAAAAAAATATACAATTTCAGGGATGAAAGTGTATGCTTCCGTTAGGAGATATATCGGTGGCAGATTATAAGTGGGAAGTTAAGTTTGAAATTTTGTTTATTGTTAAGGAACACTGCTGCCAGTCTGTGTTATATTCGATGTGCTTTTATTTTTTAAGAATTCAAATTTTGCACATCTTCGGCTCATCAATTGAAGTGGCTGTTCTACTTGCCTTATCGTACAGGTTGTTAGGTCAAATACTCAGATGACAGACAAAATTTAATGTAAAATGAATTTCAATAAATAAAATTGACTTTTTGTTTACTTTTTTTTATAGAAACAGTGACCTCTTCATCAGTCTTGCCATGACGACATTCATTATAATTTGGTTATATGAATTATATATAGAAGAAATAAAATAGAAAATTAAAACAATATATTCGCAATACAAAATATGCTACGCTATTTTCCCTATTGTTGGTTGAGTTTATTTGGTAGAACCACATTGTAGCGAATTCAATACAACGTACAGGTATAAGTTACTTGAAACTCTCAAGTTATCGGTCATCGGTGAAGAACAGGGATGGAGCTGGGCATGTATTCTATTTTAACAGTGTAATTGTAAGTATTTTCTTCCTCCCCATAACCAGCCCCTCTTAAGTTTTCAAACTGGACTATCTATTTGGTCCCTCGGTAAAACGAAATTCCATTGTAACAAAGGGCCAAACTTTTAATGACATATACATTTTATATTTGCAATTATCCCTCAAAATGTCAACATTGTTAATTAAACAATCTACCTCTATTTTCAGATCCTTTTATTTCGTCTATTTGGTTGGTAGATCTGAAAACGAAGTAGACCTGATTGATATATTTTCTGTTTGAAGAAGACCAATAATATACAACACTTTATTTAGTGTATTATAATAATCGAATAACGGGCAGTGGTGACAGCATGGTCAGTCATTTGCGTGCACAAGATTTCAAAAGTGTAGGGAGGGGGGAATTAAAATTTCCCCGAATAATTAAGGCCGGGCTGAACTTTTATGGAAGGGCCAGAGGAGAATAAACGATTTTAAAAAGGATGTGGTTGCACTTGGTTCATTGAACCCCAATGTAGAGGTACCTGGGTTCCACCTTCACTCCCTCCACCGAATAAGAAAACATGTTTTAAACGTCAAATGGTGCATTCTGAGGCATAACTTTAGGTCCATACAAGGAGCTATAACGTTAGAATTGTGCTTATAAACCATAATAAACATCAAAATTCTCCCGAATGATAAAGATAGTAGAATGAATATCCATGGTAGGGCAAGTTGTGAATAAAGTATTTAATAATGGAGGGTTGTGATACCCTGGGGTCTTTGAAGCAGCATGTAATGATGAAGGGTTGGGGTCCTCCCAAGGAAAGCCAATTGGAAATGTAGACACGAAATGGTGCATTTGGAACAGAGTATTCTTACCTGGGTTCTCTTTTCTTTCCGTGTCCTTTGTCACACAAGAAAATATAATAAATTAACAAGAAAACAAAGTGGAACGATTACTGCAGTTAATCATAACATTTTATAGGAATTATACAGAGAAAGTTAAAAACAATTAGTTGCAATATTTAGTTTTGAAACTAATGTAAGGTTATTTTGCTATCATGATACATGCACATTTATTATATGCATTTAATTATACATTATACTACTTTGAAAAGGAGTTTTGTACACTACCATTTAATTGAAACATTGTCTTTGTTGTAATTAATATATTGTAATACTTAATTCTTCTGAATGGTCTATAAGATGTAGATGAATCAGTGCTCAATTAGCTCATTTTTGTATGTAATATATGACTGTTTTTCATATGTGAAGATGTTATTTGGGCCTCGTTTATCGAAATAAAACTCTACTGAATTAAGATGTCAAGGACACTAAAAATGTATGTAATCTTGACAGCTCAAAATATGACCATATAATTTTCATCCACGTAGAAAATATTTAGTCAATACTAGAAACATGTACTTAAGGAGAAGAGGAAAACGGCATACCTAGTCTGTCACGTGCGACCAAATAAATGATTACAAGGATTAACACGACAATGATGATGGCCTCCACTATGCAGGCAGCAATCAGCCCTGTATAGTTGCAAACTGAAATTACAGAAACAGTACGTTTATGATTGTAACTATGAACAACATGCACGTTAAGATTGGGAAAATGTCAAACATAATTGTCTGCATTTGCACATTACATTATGGGGACGTTGTAACAAAGTCGAATTACTGAAGAATGCTTTCTGCTGCACCGGCGAAGTCTTAGCCACGTGACAGTGGTTTTACTCATTTATGTAACAATTGGTTTCCAATGATCATCATATATTCATATCATAGAGATGGTAAGCAACTCGAAACAGCCAAGTTATTAATTATTCCATCTGGGAAATCTGACTTTTAATACTTTCATGTTTCCTTTATTCGTCTTTACCTTGATACAATCAAAATGGTAGTATACTAATTGGCATTGGTAAAATGTACTGTTTCGGGGATATTGATGGTTGCTTGAGGTGAGTAGATAAGTTCTTGAAATGCACTAGCTTTACTTTCCAAAGTTATATAATTTAGAATTAAAAAGACAGAAAATAAAATTACAGAGCATCTCCGTATGTTGGATGGATAAAACCTGCTTTTGCTGATAGAATACCATAAGTGTTACATTACTTATAATGCAGTTAAGTTATGTATTTTTCGTAAATAATCGTGAGAATTATCGAAAGGTCGATGAATTATGTAAACTCAAAAGTAGAGGATATTATTTTGAAGACAGATGTGCTTTGTTGGTTGTTCGTTGATACTATTATACGTTTGAAGCCGATTTTCTAACAAACAATGCAATTTAACAGAAAAGGAAAGACTGGAAATTCAACAAACCTAACGACTGAGGATCAGTGATAGGTTGTTGTTCAGTTGTCACTATGGTAGCTGCAAAAGAAATGATTTAAAACGTTTGAAAATAGTAGATGAAGATATGTCGAGTTAAAAATAACAGCTGGCAGCTAATCGTTGAGCAGCACATATTATTACAACACGTTTGTATTGTAAAGTAGCATAAATTTAATGAAACATCAATGAAACATAAAACGTTGTAGTCACATATGTGATAAATGTATATGCATAACAACATTTGGGGAATGTATACATACTTTTTCAACTGTCCAACGTTTCTTAAAGTTATAAAAAGCAATACTGTTTTTTTATCATATAATAACAGACAACAGAGGAGTATTTCGAGTTGCTCGCAGAATATTCAATGTCTTTCTTTAAATAAGATATAACAGGTAACTAAGAGATAGTGGTGATTAAGTATATATATATACTGAAGTTGATCCTGAAATTGAGACTGATGTAAGTCTACAATCAAATTTGAACTCAACAACACGTTTGGGAAAGCAAGTAAGAACCTGAGCACTGTTCATATCGAACTCGTTGAACTTAAATGCGTACATTGTCATATCTGATCATTTTAATCGCGTTAAAAGTTCAACATTTATGGTGCTTTTATTAACTTTAATGTAGAGAGTTGGTCAAAACGAGAAGATCAAATACTCTGTTAAGACAAATAATTACTCGTAGACATCTGTCATCCCTGTTTCAAGCCCTTGTGATTGTGGTTACTAAGTACAGGGTGGTCTCACGGGGTTACCTTTGGGATGATCTACCTCAATTTTATAATTGAGAGGAGTAGGGGAGGGTGAAGAAATTATTTTGTAACCACCGTTACCACATCCACTATAGGAATCCCGGCATAAACCCACTTCCTCTAATTGGGATACCTGCCAGATACAGTGGTACGCGTATAAATTGGCTCCATTTTATGTTCTAAGATTTAGATGAGGAGGTTGGTTGCAATTTATCGACACGAGACAAAGCACCAGTAATATCAGAGGTAGGCGTTTTAGTGCAATGATGATCATGAGGCTTCATAGTGATAACAAGTACAGGATTAGACACACTGGGTCCTCTTGAATCAAGTGAGTATATTCAGAAGGTAAAAAGTAGAAAGTACACTTCACACTATAAAGAGTAAAATCATCACCAGACGAAGCAAGACATTTGTATCGTTGAATGCTCACTTCCGTTTCGTGCCATGATATTCTCCATGTATTTCATCGTTTTCATTGTGGAGAAACATGTGTTGTTTCGATATCTTAGTGCACTATACTCTTACTTACTTAGTTGAAATTTACAATATTTTATTATTCGAACCATGCTGTAATATTACATTTTACTAGCATAATGTACATCTATGTGCTGGATTCACTGTTCTGGGAAGGAGGATCCCTACAACTGCTCTATTATTTTATGACTTACGAACTAGTTGTATCAATTTTAAACAAAGGCCTAACCGCCAAATTTAATTTTTATCCTAATTACCGGTGACATCCAAGGATAAAGTAACACCACATAAAAAATGACACGTTAGCTCTCCAGACAAAGAAGTACAGGTTGATTTGCACATATTTCAAGAACATTGGATCAGAAGGTTTGCTGCTATTAGCAAAAGTTGGTGATGTTTTGTACATCAGAGGAGGGGTTGCACGTAATGCCATATAGTATGTTTCAGTACATTGTTGCTTTTGCATGTTCCTGTGAAGTGAGTATTTAAGAGTGTAGTAAGACTTGGATCTCTATGATAATGTTCAATTAGTGAGTTGACTTTCCTGAAATTAAAGTACATAGGTGATGTTTCGCCAATTTAATGAAAAGCTGATGAGTCTATATACTTTTCTTTGGTTCTTTTAGGCATGTTTCAAAATACTGCTTCTGGTGCTGCTGAAAGCCTGGTTATGTTCATTTCGATGTAACTGCAACTTACCTCACATAGGTAGTAGGCTTGATGTTCAATAATAAAACAGAGCCATAGTATTTGCATTACATCTTATTCCATTTGTCTAACTTGACATGATGGCACCAAACAAAACATTTGTGATTTTTCTTACAATGCTTTCTAACACAAAACAACAAAAAACATGCTATGGCCACTAAATTATGCTTCTGATATTGCTTTTTGCAAATATAACTCAACTCTTGAAATCTAAATGCAAAGAGGCATATAATTGCAACAGATAAGCAGTTCAGAATCCCCCGTCGTCGATTAGAGAAAGACGAAATTGAGCGTTATTATAAGAAACAACTTCCAAGCAAGGACAGTTGGCAAAAAGTGAACAGAAGTCCACATACCCTTAGTTATTGTAGTTTTATTGGCAGACTGGGTGCAGTTGTTATGGTTGTAGTAGGTAGGGCAGTGTTACCTGTAAGTTCTAAATTTTCCAATACTCCTAAAAGGTTATCCAGTTTCATCACTAAAAGGCCTACACCCATAAATGTTCACCGCTGCCCGCTGGTAATTCGGCAATGCATTGCTACTGTACAGTTCATACAAGTCATGTGATGTGTATGTTAGCTTTACTGAAACCAGCTTAAGTTGTTTCTTCGTACTGTGCAGAACAGTCTCACTAACGATTACGCAATATTGTTATGACTCAAAACACACGTTGATATCAATATGAAGCAAGCCTCAGTTTGTCATACCAAATAACGTTACTGTACATAATACATACATAATACATCTGTATGACTGGATCAAAACATTGCTTTCACTGGGATTACAGAGAAAATCAACATTTCATTGAATCGGATGTTTCGATTATAGTACCATCTATTTCCTTCTAGTTTCAACTGAAATATGTTTGAATAAAGAAATGTCATCAAGGTTAGTAATTCTTTATATTTGTGGGCAGTTTCGCACATTCAACGTTAATAATCATATTAACATAATTAATACTGGCTTATACCAAACATCCCTTTAATAATTGTTTTCACATGAGATACATGACATTGTTTATACACTGTGAAATATTTTCACAACCTACGGCCATAGCAAATTCATCTAGTATAAATCACTAAAAAAAAGGCCAATTATGAAACCATTTGACCCATTGAACCATTACAAGAAAAGAACACATAACAAAGTTTTACCCCTAGAAAAACTGGGGCAAAAGTAAGAGAGCTAGGTATTATCAACACCCATCAAGATAAAATCTGCAGCTACATCTGCTTGTGCCTTGTTCACAATTAAAAACGCAAGGGCGATTATTAATATTAAGTCCGCGAGGTGGATCCACTAGTTAAGAACAAAACGCGTCACATTTAAGAACGAGTGAGTTTCGTATTCAGTCAGCTATCGGGATTAATATACTGGCGTGAAAAGGTCATATCAGCTGTTTACATTTTCCCTGTGGTTTGCCGTGCCACATGTGCTGTACTAACTAACTACGCGCTACTCCGTACACCACTGCACCGCAACGTTCAATCCTCGCACATTAACATCATACTGTATTCAGCCCACTCCGTACCACTACCATCACCACAACACGATAACCCAGATTAAAATGTCTTCCAAATCCTTCAAATGGATGAGCGAACGATCTTGTTAGTAAGTTATTACTGCTGGTGTCGAATTTGATGTTATCCAACATCGAAGGCACTTAATGTTAGGCCTAAAGACCTAGTAAGGTATACGCGTAGGCTAATATAACTTACAGGCTAGGCCAGACATAATGATTTTAGCCTTTTACTAACTGCCATATCAACCGAACTCAAAATCATCCGTTTAAAATAGGAATAAAATTACCGGTTTTGTCCTCTTATAAAATTTGTTACTTCAACATACAATGAATTAACGTTTATTTGATTTAAGTTAACCTTCGTTTAGTTTGTTTTCTTTACTGTGGCTTTTCAGCAGCATTAATCGAATCGGTTTAAAGAAAATGAAATGGTTCATGTATAGCGACACAATCCATACAATACATTTTACACTGTTCGTAACATACTGTATACAAACTGTCTGTGATACACATTATACGTGGCATATACGTAATATACACAATACATTATATACATTGTACGATGAAAAAAAAGTCCCGAACAAATTGCTAACCTGGCACATTATGACGACTATCCAGCTATGTGTGCCATACGCCATCTCTACATGCTACCACCTTGAGAAAGCCACGATTCATTGTCACAGAACGTTTCAGTAATTCTTCGCAACTAGGTTCAAAACACGACTTCAGGTTCAAAATCGGCTCCAAATAGTGAACTCGCCAATAAAGATGTGGAAGATCATCTGAGTCTAAATCGATAGCGACCTCGATCTCCTGCAATGTGTACCGGACTCCATAAGGAAGTTGTGTCAAGTCTAGAGTGAACGTTTCTCCGCCCGGCTGTGTCCCACAATCATCGTGGGGAGGGCGACGGGAAGGAAGACAGGTAGGCTTGTCACAATATATATCCCAACCAGTAAGTTTTGGAATATTTACTTCGCTCCTCGCTTACCTGTCTCATCACAACCTTAGCACTGGGTAGCACTACGTGATGGTGGGAAGTTCGAGGGATGGGACCTTGTACCCACCGGACCTCGCATCACCGTGCTACCAACACTGCCTCGGCCTGCAAAGTATTTGACAAGTATCTCGTCACAAATGTTGTTGGTATTCTCCAGGCCGCTGCTTTCAGCATATCCTCTATCGCTACTCCAGCGAACAGGGCTGTCGAAGCTGTAACTCCTGTGATGTTATGTGCCCTTACTCTTGCTGAATCAATTGCAAATGGTCTGATCTCCTCAGTCAGCCAAATCCACAACGAAATGGTGCCCGTGGCAATATGAACAAATTTGTTGTTATTCCTCGGAGACTCCCCTTCTTCTTCAAATACCATTTCAGTGCCCTCACCAGGCACCACAGCTTACCCTCGGCATTTGATGACATCGTCTTAATTTTCGGGATAGATATATCCTCTGGAAGGAATGTTAGAACCAGGTGTTTAGTTATAAACGCTGGATCTAGACCATTCCAACAACATTGTTTATGAACTTGGTATAGTTGTCTTTAGTGGACATTGCATCTAGGTTATAACTCCTTGCTGATGCTGTTGCAACAAGAACTATGTTTTCTGGGTCAATGCGGCCGAAGAAGCTGCGCATATCGGTTCATACGGCTGTTTAGTTAATGCTCGCAGTTCTGCCGACAAACCCAACGACGGTGCTATCTTCTGACCCACGGCTTTTGGTAGCCGTGGGACTATAGTCCCACGGCTTTTTGTTAGTCATTCCCCTGAGGAGTTGGGATATGTATATATTATTGCCTGGGTTAGAACCCTTTGTGGATCACTAAAACTGCTGATTTATAATTATTTATTGAGGCTCCTTGTTTCCCTTCATCAAAGAGTGTCTGTAGCTAACAACATACCTCCGTTACAGAGGCCTCGGTAGTATATAGATATTTGTCTGATGTGGCACCACTCTTTGAATCTTTGCAGTCGGAATCATAAGTTGCCATTGTGGAAATGTTGTAAAGCCGCGTTGTGCGGTAGTGTAAATTTCACACAACCGGTAGGGTTCCAACATGAATCCCGATACTAACAGGACTTTTCCTCAAAATTTCATCTATGGTTCAAAGCACTTAAATGACTAAACTGTCAATATCATTCATTATATGGCATATCCTAGGCCAACTATATACTCTTACATGCACGGTTATAAAAATGATGGATCCAAACTAACATGCTATATTTGGGCCTTTGTTTTTAACATACACTTTAAAAAAGAAAAGGACAAAACCTTGGGAAAACTCCCCCTACATCATAATTCATTCATACTCGACGTACAATATTGCATTAACATGTTCACACGTGGATACACCTGTCATCCGTACACAAACAGAAATTGGGGATTCCCCACTATTCCATGCTCTTGGAATCGGGCAACACTTCAGGTTCAAAAGTTCTGAATTATTTATATCATTAATTGGCTGTTATTTTCTCCAGAAATATACTTTCAATTTAAGTACAATATCCATCTAATGTACAAAAAGTTCTTAAAACTTAAACAATTAGCCAAAGATAACTATAAATGACATCGTAGAACCCTCCGCAATA
Organism: Apostichopus parvimensis; assembly: GCA_000934455.1. Classification (NCBI taxonomy): domain Eukaryota; kingdom Metazoa; phylum Echinodermata; class Holothuroidea; order Aspidochirotida; family Stichopodidae; genus Apostichopus; species Apostichopus parvimensis. The sequence continues at coordinate 35,698 of KN883464.1, read as the reverse complement.
ATTAACGAATCCGTTTCATTACAGCATCAAATATCAAGTACCGTAAGGGGTAGTGCACTGTGTGTACTCATATGTACCCTACAGTACTGCCCACATTAAATTTGGCCGTCGCATCGTCTATTGTGATCACGATATTGTTTTCTATCGTGAAACCTGAATACTGTTAACCAGGGTTTCCCTAACTTTAACTCCCTTCGAACCCCCTATGGATTTCAGAGTTGTCCACGAAACCCCCATCCCCCCCCCCCAAACTTTTCAAGACACGATCTGAGTCAAAATTATAGTATAATTTTAAAGCATGAATTTATATTAACTTTGATTTTTGTCGGGCAAAATAGAGGTCATCTGGAATTTCCAAAATAATAATAATTAGTTTGGCCAACCTTTCAGTTACTTTCTCAGCTCTTTATCTTCACGATATATTGTCATGCGTACACCAACCTCACCAAAGTCATATGGCCTGTGTCTGTTTCATAATTCAGTTATTCATCACATGCACGGTACGGTACTACTATGGCAACATATGCGTATGGAACGCGAAAAGAGTTTGTCGATATGTACGACTTTTGTACATTACTAAGTTACATTATATATCAGATTTTAATTCAACAAAAAGTACTCTAGTTTTGACTTTCAGAAACGTCTCACGAACCCCCTGGGTTGGCCTCACGCACCCCCCCCCCCATGGGTTCATGCACCCCAGTGAGGGAACCCCTGTTGTAAACGCTAAAAGTGCACTACGATATATTACGATCAAACCAGTTTCGGTCAGAACAAGCATTAACGATATCAAACATCAGAGATACATTCACGGTAATACGTATTACCGTGAGGATTTAAACCTGTGTGCGTCAAGATTCGTGGCTTTATTTAGCTTTGGTATTTTATTATTCACGCTATTTCGGTAGGTCGTAATAACGAAAATTGGTCCAACAGGGAGTTCCCAGAGTTCGAGACCTTGGGATAATTTGTTCCCAATAAAGACCCCAACTGTTGCTTGCCGAAAATCACGTAAGAATGGCAAAATCTATCATGCATCCATACAAAAGGGATTACCAAGCAGGATTTGAATTAGCTGCGGGATTGCGCGATTACCGCAATTTGATTTCAAATCCCGACAACATGGTAGCCTAATACCACACTAAGTCAATGGGAAAATCTAGCCTAACCATCTGTTTATTCTCGGATATTGTGTCGCAGTTACCTAACCCTAAACACTATTCACCGAATACTTCCGTTAATATTGCTGCTATCTTCAACCACATGGTAACCTAACAATACAATAAATCAATGGGAAAATCTTGGCTACCCTGGTGGAAATTCCAGTTGAACTTTTGAACTGGGTTCAACTGGAATTTTCTATATGGAAATTGGAACAAATTTGAACTAGGTTGAAATGGGTGAACTGGGGTTCCCAACTGGTTCAACTATGTTTTACTGGGTCCAACTGGTTCAACTATGTTTTACTGGGTCCAACTGGTTCAACTATGTTTTACTGGGTCAACTATGTTTTACTGGGTTCAACTGAGTCAACTATGTTTTACTGCTTATATTTTTAAATAGGTTGAACTGGGATTCTCAACTGGTGTTATCTACACAATAAAACACCACACTATAAAAAGTTTTTCATTTTTTTTACAGTAGATCTATACTGTACAAATGAAGCCTCACTTGAAATTAGATTGATAGTTTAATGTTCATCATGTTCAGTGTAGGGCATCCTCACATTTGTAGCATATACGTGCATGCTGTATACTTCACTAATAACTTTCGCAAAGTATGTAATTATGCCAATAGGACACTTCATGTTTGAAACAACAATCAAGGCAATTGCGTAAATTTTGAAATATCTGTGAGCCTCTTTTGTTTGTGACACCTTAAGAAATTACCATAATGTTTGCTAGTTGGCGATAGCTTTCCTAAAATCACGCGGCTAAATATAGGTGTTAACTTGCGTATAACTAGGGTAGGCCCCTATAAGCTAGGCAACTATAACGTTAGGATATGTCTAACGTTAGTAAATGTACCATGTAGTATACCTAGTAGGGAACCGGTTTGTTAGGCCTATCCTATATTATAGTCCTAGGCCACTATATAAGTTTCAGTTCAATTCAAATATTTATGATAAAGAGAATGTTTACAATCAATTATAACGTTACAAGTATGTGTCAATAATATAAAGATACTGCAAGATCACAAAGGAGGGAACTTAGCCGCGGTAATAATTTGAAATTGTTGGTAAAATCGGTTACAAATGCGATTCTGCGAAGCTTCTGTTGGGCGTATGTGGTTTGCGGTTTCGGAATTTATAAATTTAGCGCTAACGAAAGACAAATGTCAAAGTTCAAATTTAGTCGGGTCATACCATTTTGCACTAGAAAGGCATTTTGCCTACCAATTGTTCAAATCGCCGAACAAAGTATAACATATTTTTTTCAAATTTATTAAATAGTAAATATTTCATATTTTTAATCATTGCGGTACAAAAGTTTAATCGTTTAATCATAACTGTGATAAATATGACAAAGATTTATTTTACACCCCTCATAAGTTGGCTAATTTAGCATTTTCAATATGTTACGATACGGTTACTACTTACGAACTTACATTATAATATTCTCGATAATTACGCCTAAAATAAAAGCAGTCAACATAGTCCAACCCCAGTTGGGCCAGAAACCTAGTTCAACCCCAACAGGGCAAGTTCACCAGTAAACATTGTTCAAACCCAGTTGGGCCTGTGCAAACCAGTGAAACCTAGTTAAACCCCAGCTGGGTCAGTTCACCAGCCAATAGTCCAAACCCAGTTGGGCCAGTGCAAAACCAATTAAACTTAGTTCAACCCCAACAGGGCAAGTTCACCAGTCAACATAGTTCAAACCCACTTGGGCTAGTGCAAAAACCAGTGAAACCTAGTTGAAGCCCAGCTGGATCAGTTGAAACATAGTTCAAATTCAGTTGGGCCTGAACAAACCCAGTTGAACATTGTGTAAACCCAGATGAACCTAGCTCATGCACAGCATAGTCCAGTTGGAACCCAGTAAGACCCAGTTAAACACAGTTAAAAACCAGTTAATCATAGTAGGCCCTAGTAGAACCTAGTTGATTTTTTAACTGGGTTCTACTGGAATTTCTACCAGGGTAACCATTGGTTACCAAAAAAAAATCGCACTGCCTAGCCTTGTTTTCAACTATCAATTAGCTTTGTTTTTGTCACCGGTATAGTATTTTCGTTTTCGGAAGTGAGATTTTATGCACACACGAAAAATACTAAACGTACACAAGGCTCCCTTTTATTAATTGAATACAAAGTCTGTAACATCCTTAGCAAACATTATAACCTTTTCACATTTTCAAAGGTTTCTAATGATGTCGGAGGGAGATGAAAGGTTGTAGAAGGGGCTACGCAATTTACGAAGAAATATTTTGGGGTTACGTTTAAAATTTGTATTCAAGATTTTCATTTGCTGCAGAAGCCTTCCCCAACTCTTTTAAAATCCCGATGAAATGATCGATTGTTCTGCTACGTAATTCACGCTTTAACGATAAAATTACGTTAACAAAGTGTGTCAGTACATTGCTATGCACACCATTACTATACTACGAACGCGTTGCGATGGCTGATATTAGGTTAGGTATTTGCAATAGGCGTAATGGAAACAATATTACGATGGACTCCTCATATTATTTCAGGATCGACAAAGTGGCGGCCAATTTAACGTGGGCGGTACTGTAGGCCATAATAATATACAGTCCAGGGCGAAGATGGATATAAGCCGGATATACACCCTGGAGTTTTGGCTCACATGTATTAAATCATTATAATTATTATATCAAAATGAGGTGAAATACATGTGGTAAGATTTTATTCATGTTGAACCTTCACAATCATCGTATGAAATAAAGATAAATAAACAATAAAATTTCAGAATAACTTTGAGGCCCCGCAAAATGCTAAGCCTAAACATTGAATGTTAGATATTTGGTGAAGCCTAGGTCCAAACTACTTCATGAATGTTTACTCGTTAAGTTATAGGTCTAGGCCAGTAATTGATAAGTATTTTATTCAAAATAAGACCACATACACCAAGAATGATGTGTTTTCATTTCTTTATTGCAAATAGCAAAACGTGGTTATTTTTATTATTATAATTATGATTCCTGGGAATGATACCGAAATTAATGAAATAACTGGTTGTTTTCCCACTACCGGTAGTATTTACTGTACACATTGTAATGTAATCGAGGCTAGTCAATACTGGGATCGGGATACCGGGATTCACTTGACTACCGGGATCCCACACAAAGCTTCTTGCCATCAGTCCCAGAGCTGTCAGCAAATATATTGCTGGAGACTATAGTAATGGCAGACCATACAGAAAACAATATCTAGAGTTTAACAAGATATATATATATACATAGGGTCTCTCATAGAATTATCACTTGGCATAACAATATAATTGTGTACATTTTTGGTTTCGATGATAATCTTAACCTCTGCAGTCATGCAGGCGGAGAGTTTGCGTATGCGTGTATATGAGTACCACATTGAGGAGAAGAACCATATTGTTTTGTGGGGACGTCAATGGTCTTTTGGAGTCACCAGGGGCCAAATAGTGAAAACCTTGTAAACACGATATCTTAAGGAGGTAAACTTAGACAAATCTCATATTTCGTGAGTAGGAGGACCACATTTAGGAGCAAAACCCTATAGTTTTTTTGTGGAGATCAAAGGTCATTTGGGGTCACCATGGGTCAAATTGAGTCAACTTTGTAAACACGATATCTCAAGAAGAAAAGCTTTAATCAATCTCGCATTTTGTGTGAAGGAGTACCAACTTGAGTTCAAGATCACTATTGTTTTTAGTGGAGGTCCAAGTCCATTTGGGTCACTAGAGGTCAAACTGGAAAACATTGTAAACACGATAACTTAAGAAGGGAAGGATTGGACAAATCTCATATTTAGTATGTAGTTGGTACACCTTCAGTACAATATTGTATTGAGGTCAAAGGTCAGTTGGAGTCACCAGACGCCAAAATTGTAGAAATTTTGTTTTATAAGCTACCGTAACTCCCACATACCAGCCTATCAGATAACATGTGCATTACGACTGATACGAATAGGAGGCTATTGGCAATTGGAAATAAGCTTATGGGCATCCGTATAATATAAAACTCAAAACTGAAAATACGAACATATTTGCATTGGCTTCAACGTGCCGCTCGGAAGCCTTACTTCGCGTGCAAAACGGTGTACTTTGCAGTACAGCGGTTCTATTGGATGTTTTCCGTATTATGTATTTCAGGTTGGATGTAGTTTCGTTGTGACCAGGCAGCGTTTATGAAACTTAACAGTTCGTCTAGTCAGATATTTGACAAATCTCAATTCGAAATAATTGTCTAAAACGGTCTTAGGTTGGCAGTGAGTCCACAAGCTTTTGTCTGGATCGGCTGTTGATCTCAATTTGTGTAGTCTCTTCCACCAGTTTCAGTATAGCTAGGCTTATGTGACAACTTGAACAAACCTGGCTAGGCATGTGAGCAATTTTATGTTGTCTAGGCCAGCAATGGTTGGGTAGAACAAGGTTCGTTAACACAAGACCGTGAAGAATACCAGTCAGAATACCAATACACTTAAGATGGCAAAACATCTCCTTAATTATTTCTTAAGGCATTTTCCTCCTGGCTATCAGTCATAATTCGCTAAGTATAGAACAATTTATGTTTTGTTTTTGTAAAGAGCACAGAAATGACAATTTTCACAATAACATGTTTAAAGAGTAAAAGGATTTTAATATATTATCAAATAACTATTTCGTTGCTCTAAAACCAACAATGTTTTCCTTGGTGATGATGTAAAGAATGTATATATGCATACTCACTTCTTTGACACATCACAAGTTCTGAGTCATTTGATGCACTGCCATAGTTAAGACCATTGCATCCTCTGCAACTGAATATATATTCCTGATCAACCTCGATGTCTGCTTCAAAAACGTTGGTGTCTCCGCTTGACAAAAGCAGACCATCTCTATAAAAGCTGTATACCAATCCCTCAGATGGGTTTGCATCAGTGCAAGTACATGTTAGACTGACACCAGTGTTTGTTTCATTGCAGATACTCTGCAGTTCACACATCGGTGGATCTGTCAACACAACCAAAATATTGTAAAGGAGGTTATCTGTTTGTTGAAAGGTGAAGAGTATAAAACAAAACCGATATCATATTGTTTCTTTTTTATGTACTCTTTGGGGAACTCATGTTAATATGGGTAAATGGTGTATAAAACAGTTGTTTGGTTGAAATATTTCCCGAATTTAATGAAGTTGTTATTGAAGAACTTAACATGAATCGACTCCGGATTTGTGACCTGACAAATTTACTTTGGCTTCGGCTTCGGCTTCGGCTTTGAGTACAACATTCCTTTATGATGCCGTGTTGTACGAATCTAACCACAATAGTAACTACAGACTTTGCGATCCCTGTTATAGCTTTATTGCTCACTTTTCAATCCGCGTTCCCTCTCACAAGTTTGCATGTGACTCCATAGTTTTCCCTTTCGGGAAACCCAAAAGAAATATTTCTGGATATATCAGCAATAAATTGGTACTGAGGGGCCACTGCAAACTCAAACACCCGCTTCAAGTGTAGTGTTACAATTGGTGTGATAACTTACAAAGCAATGGAAATGTTACTATTATCTTCAAAGCATTAACTGCACGTAGTTAACAGTAAAATGCCCGATCATGACTGTAACTTTATGTGTACTGTAGCTAGTACTTTCCATCATCATGCCATAGAAAAGGGGGAAAATGTGTTAATTGCTGCATACAAACCGTTAAGCTGCATGATGGAAAGGCATACATTTATGTAACCCATATATTGTCAGATTCCTTTATTTCTTAAGTATTATTTCTCAACCAAAAGAAAAAGACCCGAAACTTGATGTAAAGATTGATGTAGTCTAACGCATACTGCCAGTTTTATAATACAATGCCATTGTAACATCATGAACAACCATTGAGGCACAGTGCAAACATACAGACCATCCTGTATGTTCTGACACTCGTCTGCATCCAAATCGCATGCAACTTGTCCTAATTAGCCCCACCCCACCCCACCTCGAAACACAAACAAAATGGTAGGCTGGGTCCTTTCCCCCAGAAAACAAAAATATTTGGTGGTTACGATCCCTCAACATATGCATATTGTGGTGAGCCACACATATCAATATATATGAACTTGTGCACATCAAAATGAAGAGTATTATATATCTTGAAAAAAATCGCTAACCATGGTAATATCTTTATGTTAAATTGGTATAGCGATATTGGTTTTCTCCAAACTGAAAGACCGGACATACATGTACATGTACACTAATGGTGATGGAAGCATAACATCCTTCCAACTATTTTGAAGGAAAGCAATAGACTGTAACTACTCATTATGGACAAAAACATTAAAACAAAACAAGAACTTACTAAAATTGTATACATCATTCCTATCTCCTTCGCTCCAAGTTCCTTCATACCCATTCAGTGTACAGGTCACAGAGCCTGGAATTTCTGTAGGGACTATTTCAGCATCTGTGTCGTAGTCAAATGTCCCAGTTCTCTTGGTACTGCTCGAGAAAGATTGCTGGATACCAGTAGCACCACCAGACCAATCAAACTGCAGGCTGTTAGGATATGCACCAATAGCGATGCAGTTACAACTAAAAGAATCTGATGTAGGTGAAGATGGTGATGAGCAGTCAGTTGAGGAAGATCTTGCACAGGATATCGAAACTGAAATAGGGATTGCTGTGTGAGAGAGAACAAGAGAAGAGTCGTCAGATCATGTACTCTGCTAGGCATATCTGTTGTGACCATAAATTTTGGATATGTCATCAAACAATTAATTGAGTCATAATTTAATGTAAATGAACATTGTATTGTATGAGACACAGCATGATGAGAGCACTTAAGGAATGGACAATTGGTCTGACGATCATACCAGTTAATACCAAATAGACTGAAAACATGAACATTGAAACATCGCATAACCAGGACCTAAACAGCTAATAATTTCGGAAAGTTTGAATTCCATCAGAAGCCTGTTGATGAATCTATTAAGTCATTTCACGTAGTGGGCTGATACAGGGAATTGAGCTTATGTTGTTCCTATTATAGCTCAGGGTCTAAAAAAATTGATAAATTTGCATTGCATTAACCGTTTTTGTTTCATGTTAAGCATCAAAATTCATTGGGCCGTCTTTGTTGTGTTCTTTGATGCTGATTTAAGAGATGATATCCAGCCACTTATTTGTTGCTATAATTTAGTGTTCACACCCAATTTAATTGTCAATTTCAGATGATGGTATAGGTTGAAAAAGTTGATTGCAATCATTGCATTTGTTATTCGTACTCTGAAAAAGTGACGTGACGATGCTGGTAACATTTTTGCGAGGCTTACATCCAGTACTATTTCTAATAAAAATGCTACGAATTTTGTGAAAATGTCTTCAAATTTATAAGATTTTATGCGATTTCTTTAGTCGTACAAATATTTGAGCGCTTAAGAAATT
>KN883464.1:0-25146 GCA_000934455.1 Apostichopus parvimensis | reverse complement strand
GCGCCATAAGGGCAACATAAAATACAATTCTTACTTTCAATTGCGACGGCTTTTCTGCATTAAACCCACCTGGTCTAAGTGTATTCAGAATAAGAAACATTGAATCTGCTTTGGAAGTTTGTTTTCCGAAATTCATAAGCAAACACGTATTGGGACTGCAATGTAGCCTAGCGCAGCACCTATTGTATAACTGAGATTGAACTGCAGTGTATTGCTTACGTTTTTTATCGGAGGACAGCTCACCTTTTCTTACTGTAAGACTCTTTACGATACTATTTTAGTATTACACAGGGCAAACTTATCAAGAATGGAAGATCAGAGGTGAGTGCATTTATTTCGTAATACTAACTCTGATTCAGAGAACATTATCTCTTAAGATATAATATATATTGGCTTAACTTGCTCTTCAATTCAAAGCTTGCCGGGCCGCGTATTTAATTTTCCCCAAACAGGTTTGCAACTGTCGGTAAATAGTCGCTCATAATTAATCGGAAAGGTTACGTCATTACCATGGAAACTTGCAATTCAAGGTTATCAAAATGTCTGCATCCATTCGTTACAAGGAAGATATACCCGTTCAAAATTACACGAAGCTTTTTGTATCTTTGGAATTGGTTTCGACATATTTAGCACACTAGTTTGTTATGATTACATGATCTGCTATCGGTGTTTGGTCGAAGTGTCTGTGAAGGCAATAAATTGATAACATCGCAAAGTGAAAGTTTCGTACAGGGTGCATCAAACATGTGATGTAGGCCTATATGTATTATAACTGTGTACACCGTGCAGTACAGTGACGGAAATGTATAATTCTGCAGACTATACTGTTTTGCGTATATTCTTTCAAAACCCGTGAACTCGCGTCGTGAAGTTGATGTTAGCGTACCCATTCCGCGAAACGAATTCCGCTTTCCACAGAAAGGCCCACGAATCTTATATAACCTAAACATGTAGCGTATGTAAAGTTATGTAAATTTAAGGCGTTTGAAGGGAAACCCCGTAACTAGATTTATTAAGTGTAAGTGTGTAACTCAGTCTATGTCTTCGAACTTCGAACTTCCAAGCGATGGTCATAATTGGTGCTGACGTAACGAGCTATCTGATTGGCTGAAAACTATGTAATTGCAAACCTGTTTGGGAAAAAAATATTCGCTGCCGGGCCGTGGTGGATATAGAACTTTGTCTCGGGGGTATGGGTCTCTGGCGAAGTGAGGCGGAGGCAGTAGTGAAGTGCAGAAGTAAAGGAATGTGAGGCGTGTAGTCTATTATAAATATTGATGTAAGTGTTTGACTTTTTGCGGCTTTGATTTTTTGCTTGTATTCAATGGCATAAGCCGCTTTTGTCAGAAGGATTACTTTGTAGGTCTTTACGAAAGCATCGAATAACCATTATACTTGCCTACATACAGCAATTTAGTGTTTCAGAGGTTATTTCGCTAAATCATTCAATATGAAGAGGGAACATATCTATGATACCAGCCACATACCTTGTTATTTATAATAACATAACAGTAACGTATAAAGCTCAACTATGATTTCATCTGCAGTCGGACTAGTAATTTCATTGTGCCTTCATCCGCCCCGTCCTCCCCAAAGTAATTTAACTGACACCTCCGAATCTACATGTTTTCTTTTGTGCAACATGGTCATACTTTAGCACAGTGAAATTGTTCTAATATTGAAAATTGAGCCTAGCTATTCATTTCCCATAGTGTTATTGCTACAAAAGGACTTAGGTTTATTTAAGGTTTAAGACACCAATGTAACATAAAAACAATTAAACCAATTGTTTTCTCCAGGAATTTCTGTAATTACCAACAGCTTTTACAGCATACAATCTTAAATCGGTTCTGAATTCATTCTGTGTCATTTGGGTTATATGTATTATTCAGTTTATCTGTTATTTGTACAGTTTCTTGCTTCACTAAGCGGATCATTTCAACTTCATATCCAATTCTAACTACAGTTGGTTTCTGCAGTTTGCAAAGTTAGAAATATTCTGTTTTAGACAGGGATATCTCTTCCAGATGCTTTCTTGACAAAAACTTATTGCATGAAACAGAGTATTGCCCTGGTTTCACATATTTCTGAACACAATTTGCACATCATGTTAAACTACAGCATTTTTTCAATAATACGCTTTAGATAAGCATTGTGTTCTCGATGAAACCTTTAAAGAGAAGTTAACCAAATGATGTAATAAAAATTGATACTCACCCTCTACTTTAACCATAAGTGGATCTGGTGTTGCTTGATTATCAAAAATACAAGTGTAACTTCCAGCATCATTCACGTTCTGTTTCGAAATAACATTTCTTCTAATAAATTATTTTTACCGCGCTAACCACGTCTATGTTTGTGATGACTTGATGGACACAACTTGATAGTGTAGGAAAGATATAAGTCGGGAAGACCAGATCATCCGCCGAAAGGCGAAACAGGAAGAAAATTGCTTACGGAGAAGGACGCCAGCACTTTCTGGTAGGTTAATTACGGAAGTGTAGAACGGACATGCAAATCAACAATTTGAACACGTTCTCTGTTTTAACGACCTTTTCCAATTGTTTAATGCTCTATACATCTCACTCTCCTATTTCCGGAGTCTCATTTGCTCAGCTGAGCTTTAGCGATATCTGTTGTACGTCGATTGTAAACAAGTTGCTGGTCCTTCTGCATCGGTGCAATGTTCGTGAACAGTGATGGGTCAGCACAGTCCAAACGTTATATCTACAACATTTTAACAAATTTTGCAGAGGTATTTTTTATACGTTTTTCTGCTATAATTACATGAATGAAAACTAAAACGTTCATAAACTATTGGTTCTTAGTTTTTGCAATGGGGCATAGTTTATCCAAAGTAAACAGTACAACAATGTATTTCATAAAATAAGTTGGTGATAGTGTTACCATTTTTAAAGGAAATTTCCCGGAAGACGACAATATCAAGACGTTTTGTTGGGGACTAATAAGGGGCAGTTCGTATACACCCTACAGTAATGAGGGCTTACACCCGTTGAAATCAGTTTATTGCGGAAAATATGTTTGTCATCATGTGAGGGTCATGAAAGGGTCGTCGAGATCGGCATAAGTTACTCACTACCCTTGCTTTATGTCTCACGTAGACAAAGTGAATGCGAGAAACTTATCGAATAGTAAGAGATGATTGTGATGTATGTAAAGTTAATTCCCAAACATTTACCTGTGGCCTATGGCGTTAACACTAGAGAACAATAGTGAGTTGTCCAGTTTGAATATACCCACTTCATACGACGTAGTATTATTAACAAAGTTTCAATGTGGGCAAAACTATGCGTATATTTCTTAGAATTTGCCTTCTAAAACGGTTAGAATTAAAGGCCAATTTACTAACCTTAGATAAAGTTGCAATATTGGAGAAGATATTTTTTATTAAATTCTATCAGAACTACTGGAATCTGTTGGACACCGGTGACGTCTTGATGATGTCAAGTAAGTTTCATATTGGTTTAATTTCAGCACAGTGCGCACTAACTCATATCGAAATTTAAAAAAAAAAGGTTTGACATGTAATATATTTGAAGATGAGGTATAATACTTCACCGAACATCAGAAACGTGATTATGGGTGCGCGCGTGTGTGTGTAACGTTCAGCTGACAATTTTGCCATGGTTCTGATGGGAGACAGGAACATAGTAACAAGGATAACGCTCATTTTACAGCAGTAACAAACCCTTCACGGCAATTATTACTTTGAGTCCATTTTGTTATCGGCCGCAATTCAAGCAATACCATTTTCAACGAAAAACATAACTCAGTTAAATCTGTATTGTAATTATTACAGCTGTTTCGACGATTTGTACAACAAAGTTCTAAATTTATGTTATAAAAAAATGTGTACAGTTCACCCAATGATGGGGACCGTTCACGTTAACGATTGAGTTTTTCACGTGTTCTTGAAATGTTAAACGTGGGATTTTGATTTACATATTTGAAATAAAATTTGGACTTGTAGCCAGAAATGGTATGAGAAAATGACCGTGCTAAATCAGAGAGTATAAACCAAATACACCTTAAATGGTACATTGACTTACGAATAACTTAATTCACAACGCATTTTAATTGCAATAAGTGAATCTGTGCTTTTTTCGCAATCTGAGCATGTTGAAGCAAGCATCTACCATATAGCCAAGAATTCATTATTACAGTGTAAACAAATTTAAATAATTTATTTCGCAAAAGCATATCTTCATTATTCTGACCCTCTTCATGTCTATTTTAAAGATTTGTTATTTAATTCTTTGGATGAGTTCGTTAATTGCAAATAATTGCAAATAACAATGACTTCATGAGGTATATGTTTTCAAAGACATAGTTTACTGTAACTTAAATGTTCCCTGGGCCAGTGGTATTTTTTGCGTTGCTAGGATGTTTCGACGTCTCAACGTCAACGATTTTGACCACGGTGTTACTAATAAAAATTGTCTTATTATTACCATTGTTGAAGAATGTATATTCATTCGTTGTAGCCATCTCAAAACAGTTACAAGTAAATATAACTACCCTACAGCCATTGTCACTATTCTCTACATCCAATCACCATTCAGATCAATTTGCCAAATAATGTAGTTAGCAGAGTGTTTACTGTGTGCTAGAAAATGTTTACAGGCAATGAGTTACTAACAGTCAATGGCTGTTTTTTGACGATGAATTTACCACACTTATTCATAAGGGCTTAAAATAGCACAATTAACCTTCATATGAAGAATACGGTAAAAAATATACATTACAAATAAATTAAAATTGAAACGGTAAGACAAGAGCACAATAAAGTATTGACAAAAATTGAGGGACACAATATATCTGTCAAAAATCAGAGGAGGAGCTGGCTAATGATTCCTGCTAGCATGAAATATCCAATTACTAAACAGTTGATACAGCCAATTCCCTTTCCGCAAAATAGTTAGACGTAATGCTGTTTTCAGTGTTACCACCAGGGGCTTTGCTACAGGGGAAGGTATATGAAAGGAAGGATACCAAGTTGAATGCACTCGGTTTGTGATCTAGTTACACGTGTATAACAAATATACTGATATGAGTTTCTAACAATTACGTGTGTGTCTTGTTGCTACCGATTTCTGTAGGAAGTACTGAAATGTAAGAAAGAGTGCGTGGTTCTCTCTTGAAATTTGTCTTAGGTTAACAACTGGGGATAAGAACGAATAACTTTTGTGTGAGTGCATAGTAAATAACGCCTTCACACAAATCGGCACATAATCTATACAACATGTAGTTAAGATATGATATAAAACAAATCAACTTTCCAGCAACCATGCAACAAACAGTGAAGATTTCTTTCCGACATTTGATGAGTGCATTATTTATTACCGTTTTAGTTGGACCTTAGAAAGTATACTTTTTATTACCACCCACAATCATTCTCACATTGACTAATTTGTGTTACGGCTTGATCATTTAACTTCAGTTCTGGCGGAAATGTTATGTTGAGCAGCTGTGACATATGCCATAGGAAAATTTCTAAACACTTAGAACCTGAACTTTCAGCTTCCACATCCATGAGATAAGAGCAGAAACTTAAACATCGTCTAGCATCGTCCACGGACCAAAGTAATTCGAAATCCTTGTTTTTTTTAAGAAGTCCATTCATTTTTTTGGCCAATTAGAACATTATCGACTACCACGTAATATTAACTGTGAATTTCTTTTAACGGTGTCTTCCATTTCTTGATTTGGGTCGATGCGTGCTGCCATTATTCATATCTTTTGGTGCGTTTCGCCTTCGTAAATCGCAGTATTGACCTCCTTATTTTGTTGTACTTAAATAGCCAGACTCAATGATGTACGCATCGTCGAACATGTTAACATTAAGAGTGATCATACAGTTATACTCTCGGTGTAAGGGTCTCGGGTTGAGTATGGATAAAACTGGTTGATGTTCGTGTCCAGTCTCTAGCATTGGTGACTTTTCCAGCAACAAAAATTAATTTAAGAGTGCAATTTGGTTCATATGAGCTGTCCTGTTGTATATAGTTTGTGGTTAAGTAGCTTCTAAGATGTAAAGTGATACGGTATATTAAATTAAGCATACTGTTTCGACATATGTTGGCGCACTGTACTTCAATAGTTATGGTATATATCGTACTGCTACTAACCTTAAAACCAAATGCGGAAGCATATACGTCAAATAACATCAAGACCGTCCAAATACGCCTCCCCCCCCCCCTTCTACCTACATGAGCAAATGACAATGTATTGTCAACTGAAAAAAGTCAGAAAGTTGAGTAAATTCACCACAGAGAAATATGGTTTGAGAATAGGACCAGAGAGAACAGAAAAAAAAGGTGATTTCATGCTGGAACAGTGTTACACTTTCTTTTTTTGTTGTTATACAGAGCTTGTCAACTACTGTCTTTTTTCTATTTAAAAATCCTGATCGCTCTTAGTGACGTATATCATAAACAACCGTACATGATCTAATAGGCTGAACTTTATGAAGTCAAATTTAAACATTTTCTGAAATCCTTTTAGAAACTTACGTACATATGTTACCCCCCGGGTCCCATGGGTTAGGGGTACTACCGGGTGGTTCTCTTTAGGGCTGCAGAAAGGAGACCGAGGACATATGAGGCGAACAGCTCAATTGGCAGATATAGCAAGCGCATGTGAACGTACGTTCCTACATAGGCACGCATGTACACATTTAGTGTGCGTATAGGTGCTTGTAATTTATATGGAACGCAATTTGATAAATTTTGTAGGAGCACCTATTTTTCCGCGCAACACTTATATTTCTCAGTTGAGGTAAGCTAAAATATGTTTACATTTTAATTCAAAGTTACTAATGGTTTTTCAGTTTCTTCACGAAGCTGTAAGTTCCGAAATATTTTGCATTATAGTTGTCATTGTTGCTTGAGGTTTTGCTTTCTCATATATTACACTTACCCTAAACCAAATTAAAATGTGTCATTTGTAACTTCCTGATGTCAGCCGGGGGTTGCCCGACAACTACCCCCGGACAAATACCCCCGGAAATATACCCCCGGACAAGTACCCCCCTGATAATCACCCCCCGGACAAAAAAAAAACCCGAGGACAAATACCCCCGAGGATAAGTACCCCCAGGCAATTACTCCCCGGACAAATACCCCCTTGACATTTACCCCCGAGGAAAATTAACCCCCACCCACAGGCAATTACCTCCGAGAAAACTCCACCCGCCAAGTACACCGGCACAGATACCTCACCAGGTGACTACCCGAACTAAACCAGAATGCGCCCCCACCCCCTCCGAGCCCGCGAACCAAGCAGACCTTTAGCCGGTGAACCTTGTAGTACGAATATATTTGTCCATTTGTGGCATGACTACGGCCTCATTACTATTCATAAGGGGCGAGGCTTAAACACTATTTTAATAAAATTAACTTTTAGTGAGGCAAATTCATAATTGGTAAGTGGGATCATTCTCAGACTTAGTAGGTAGATTCCACATAGTGAATTGATGAATCCTATTTCTTTTGTTGAATCTCATTCATATTAATAAGTAGGCTGGGTCTAGAGTGAATTCCTTCAAATATAAATATATGTGTTACCAGTAATATTGGTAAGAGACCTGGTTAAACACCCTTATCAAAAGTTGAATATTTTGCTGTAATGAAGAACCTTAGATGTTGTCATTTCTTTTTTATGTAACTTGACAAGTATAATTTTGCCGCTTTCGATAATTTCGAGCTCATAATTCTGGCTGATTATTTTTACATTTATTCTTCAGTTTCGAAATCAACGAATCGTTAGAATATTATTCAGTAATCCAAAACGTTTCAGAGCATGGGCTAATAGACGTTCAAACATTTAGTAGTTCAAAACTCGGTGTTGTTATTCTTCCACGTTGACTTATATGAATAAAACGCTTGTAAAAAGCAAAAGCAAATTGTTCCGACAACCTCTTTACATTTGTCGTTAGTTGTACCCCCCCCCCCTTCCCTTCTCTCCCAGACCGACTGCATGGTCAAGTGGTTAGAGCATCCGACTTGCAGCCGGTAAATTAGGGGTTCGACTCCTAGCCGGGTCATACCGAATTCTTTAAAAATGGAACCTACTGCTCAAGCAATAGAGTAGGGAAAACAAGCCAGTGGGCCACAGCTGAAAAAGGCGCAACTTAAACCAATTGGTTAGAAACTGAGCCATAAAACCTTAAAAAATCAACTCTCTCTCTCTACCGATCAGGGTATAGTGGACATACCACTGGCGTAGCATCGGGGACAGAGGAAGTAATACCATCAGACATTTTGGGATCGCAAAAAGCGACTGTGAAAAGAACGTGCGATCAATAACTATTTTAGTACATGGATGTGTAACTGATTGCTCCGTTTTGCATCCAAGGGCATTTCGAAAAAGGAGATATACAGTCCAATTCGCTGGGGTAGGGGGTCGAATGGTTCGGACGACCATCATTTCCCACTTTTTAAAATTAAGGGGCCACCCCTCCCTTAAGACTCCTCCCACAGGATACAGATCAGTATCGTGAATTCGACCCCCATGACGAAATCATGCGTGCGTGTCTGATTTACAAAACAGAGTGGAAATGAGGAATGGTGACAGTCGTGGGGAGGGGTATAAGGGAAAAGCGCATTTTGCACAGAATGCGAAGAACGCGTAGTTTATGTAAAAGGTATGTAGACCTAGATCTCATTTGAGAATCACGTCAAATGTCAGTGATATCAAAAGAAGTACACATGATAAAGTTCCCCTCTCCCAGTCTCTTTTCGGACCATATAACAGTGAATAATTTTCGAACAGTGGCACTCCGGGCTTCTGTGGATATTTAGTTTAATTTAGAGTTAAAGATTGAAATAGGAAAGTAAAAATCTATATGATTTCATGCATGTATTACAAGTTGCAAGTCTTATTTAATCATTTATGACAACTGATGTCTCTAACTTTGTTTGTTTAGCTACCTTCTGTTTGTATTTCAACATGACGTCATATGACCATAAGACATAACATAACATTACATAACAAATCATCAAGAAAAATTACTCAGAAGAAAACTTGAAAATGGTAAGTTGCAATAAGCCGAAATTGTTCGGAGATTAATAATACAGAATAGTGTCACTATAACTAATAGTAAATGAATAGTTACTACCATCAATGATCAATGCCCCCCCCCCCCCGACGTCGTGCTTCTTCAACTGACGTCCCCATTTATCTTGACCCGGGCTTCGGTCCATTGTCAAAACCTATCCAGGAGATTTGGGGCTTATATATGGGAAAGAGGTTAAAAGGGCCAAGGCACACGTTGACCCAATTGTAAATATGCTCTCGCAGTTGCTGGTGGGATATATGTTGAGGCCCGCGGGAAACTAAACTCGAAAAAGACCTGCGTATCCGTCGCTGCATCCGTCCCCTATAGTTAACGGCATATGTCCAGGAGGATATTCGTCCGGGGGTATTTATCCGGGGGTAATTGTCTAGGGGGTATTCGTCCGAGGAGGTAGTTGTCCGGGTGGGTAGTTATCCGGGGGGTTTTGTCCTCGGGGGTATATCTCCGGGGGTAATTGTCCGGGTGGGATTTGTCCTGGGGGGAAGTGGTCCTGGGTGGTATTTGCCCGGGCGGTAATTGTCCGTTGGGTAATCGTCCGAGGGGTATTTGTCTGGGGGTATTTGTCCGGTCACGCAGCCGGGTGGTGTCACTACTTTTTTATGTATCATATGACATGCGGGTCACATATGTGCTACTAAATTAGATCACGTTGCTACTTCAATGGCAAAATAACGAAAAGGTGGGATTAAATAGTTAGCATACCAGCATCAATCACAGTTACAGCAAAACAGAAACAGTAGCAATTGCCAAGGGAGCATTCCTTGGCTACCTATACTAGCACTGTAAGGTAATCCTTTCTAAAATACCGCCCTAACCTAGTCACAAAGATTTGCGACCACCGTAAGACAAAATAGGTTCAATAAAACAATTCGTAAGAGGTGTGAAGGTTAATTATAGACGCACGCCAGTACAAACATAGATACTGGTGGAATGTTTGCTTTTTGATTCCCAGGAACCTATTGCTTGTCAAAGTTCACAAGTTCGTATTATTATAATAGAAGTACGTTTGGTCCTTATACGTTAGTATGGCTTAAGGAAGTAGAAACGGTGCCGTTACACTACGAATAAGAACTGTGCGTTAGTGTTTGTTACATGTTATGTTGTAAACTCACTGACGGTTGTGAAAGAGACTTAATGTAATGAATATAAATGTCGGTAACAGTGTTAAACTCAATCTGCTTTATGTGACAAGTATATATCCAACCAACGTATGTAATGTAACAGTTACTACCAACGTTAATGAATGAAGGATAAGCTTGGGACCAATAGAATTACGTCATTGAAGTCGAATAAAATGTAAAAAGCAATTCAACCAATTGAAATAAGTGTAAACCTGTGTTTATCCACTAACTGCTGACACATTGATGTATATGTGTAAGCCTACATGTATTATGTACTAGTAAATATATGTAATTCGAAAGACTTGAAAGACTAGAAGAACCCATTAACCTATGCTACGATGTTATTGCCGTTTAACACAAACATATGAAGCATTACCGTATGATCATTATACGTGATTGTGAATGCGGTGACTCATTGTACTAGATTGAATTGACTTTGATACCCCATGGATCCTTGTATCAATGTTTACCAAGTTAAGACTACAGTCAGTCGATTCACACAGAGATTACAGTAGCTACTGTAAATCTTATCGGGTGCTATAAAGTATGGTTTTGGGAATGCTTTGAAAATTAACATAAGTATATGAAATGTTTGCGTGTGCATCTGTGATTAGATCACAGCGGCATTCACTGGCAATATTCTCTGACAAAATATAACACGCTATGTGACATTAAACATATAGTGTATCTTACATACATTACTATCGCATATAGCTTATGCAGTACAGAGCTTTTTCTTAACAAGTTGCCCAAGTATGTCAGAATGATCTCAGTTCGTTTGGGAGACCTCTCTCTAACGTTGCAGTACCATTTGCTTCCATTAATAACCAATATGACGATAAAGAAAGTTCAAGCCGATGCCGGTATACTATGACATGGTATGAACTTCACGATTTTTATTCAACATGTTGCAAAACTCATCTAAATTAACATTGTAAGAAATAAATGAAACCGTTACATTATGATAGTGTTGCACAAAAATGTTAAATATTCGGTTTGTTCAAGTTATCGGTCATTAAGTAACATTAGCATTTTGAATCTACTTAAAGAAGCAGGATCTTTCTTAACTACGGTACTTTAGGAGTTTGTATATAACAAGTGTTCCTATGACAAAGGGCAATGTTGGTTGTTGTGATTGCGTTCTCCTTCACGGTAGTAATGGGTGGAAAACCCTCCGGTGAGGAATGAGAGTACTGTTTAAAACCTTACAAGGTCATATTCGCCTATACACTATCTGAAAGCAGAAAATCAATATATCAGATCTCTTGAACTGAAGTCGATGTTATGTCGAGATTGCCAGATGGAGAGGTCGGTAAGCGAGCTGGTATTATGGAACACGTTCAAAGGGTAATAATAAAGTATTTCTCAATCCCCGTTTTTTTTTGTATAAAGAAAGATTTGAAAAAAAAAACACTACTGCTTCACCTATTCACGAGGAGAAACCTTTACTATGGTTTTAGTGAATTGATTTGAATTTCACAAACCTACGTCTTTTATGACAATACATTCATGATAAGTAACACGTAACCAAATGAATGTCCCGTCTTAGAAAAATAAAAGTGCCGATTAACCACTCCCAAATATATGCTTTTAATCAGACTCTGCTTAGTTTGGTGTTTGCATCATATACTGCATTTATGTTAAAGCAACTACCATACTATTTATTTCATTGCAGACCTCAAGTTGATTTCACAGTTACTTTCAGGAAACATTTGGTTGAGGACAAATAAATTTCTCTCACTGTCTTTGAAATCACTAAAAAAAAATCAAATTGAAACGATGCGGTTCAAAGTTAGCTATGGTAGATTTTGTCATGTGTCAGTGATTTCTCGGAGTACAGGTTGCCGTTTCGTTTGCAAATTAACCGTATCCAATTCCCTTGCTATCTGAAGATCTTTGCCGTGCTGTAGATTTTTTGGAGGACATGTTAAGTACAAGCTCTTACCAGTGAATCGTTAGCTGTCTTCATTGTAGTAAACCTGTTCATTGTAAGTTATAAAAAAACTAATCAAACAACGATCGCTTCGATTGCATAGAATATTCTTACTAATGGAAGCAACCGTGCGTGACTGTCTACCCAACGGTTGTTATTATACACTCGGTATAATTATAACTAGATATAGGTTGTCGCTGTCGTACTATGGTATGGATATATACACTTTGTTAGTTATCATCCATAAAAGAAACGAAATATGTGGCAATGTGAAACAGGTTCAAACTCTTTTCAATGTTCCACTATCGTAAATTCTGCATAAAACATTACGTACCGTAATGAGAATATTGAAAACCAACATATAAGGAAACATGTTTAAACGGCTAACATAACGATTTGTAGTCTACAAAGCAATAAAACAAACTTCTACGTTTTAACGGTGTCAAATTAGAGCATGATAATTGTGAATGAGTAAGGTAAAAGTTACTACAAACGTTAATGAATGCAGCTTGGTACCAATACTATATCATCACTAAAGTTTGAGTAAAAAGTGATGAGCAACTAAATGAGTTAAAACTAATGCAAACCTGTGATGTTATTTTACCAAGTAAACTAAATGTGCCATAGTGTAATAAGGTGCCATTACCCACTCACAACCTTATGGTTTTCTCAGTCTAGTGTTTGCATCACATACTGCCTTTATTTCAAAGCTACTACTAATACGACTTCTTTCATTATAGTCTCAAATAAATTTCACAGTGATTTGCAAGAAAATATTAACAAACAAAGATTGGCAATCGCTTCGATTGCATAAAAAGATTCTTACAAAGGGAAGAAATCGTGCGTGACTGTCTACAAAACGGTTGTTATTACTGACTGGGTATAACTATAACTATATAGAAGTTGTCGTTGTCGTATTATGCTTATGGCTATATACACTTTTTTAGATATCGTCTATACTATATCGACTTCCGTCAATAATGAAATATGTGGCTATGTGAAAAAATGCAAACAACTCAGATATATTTTCATAAAGCGTAAACTTAGAAAACAAGAAAAGAAGAGTAATGGGAATGAACTGGAAGCAAAGTTAATATTTGTTTGAAATAATTGGTGCTGACTGTGGGCTACAAATAAATAAAACAACATTCCATGTTTTAGCGATGTCAAGTTAGACTTATAAAAGAGCACTTATAATTTTGAATGAGTTATTGTTATTCAATAATAAAATGAGGGATATGGTGCAAACAATTTCATAACGGATTTTGTAACAGCATGCGTTGTATAGAATTTGATATGATGGATATTAAGAAAACAGATGAGTAAAGACTAAACTATAAATAATACCACATACAATATCATGCACCATTCAAAAAATTTGAGTTTCTGTATGTTAGCTAGGTCACAGACTTAGCATCATTTAAGTTTCTGATTCCTCTAACACACGAACCGTATCTATTCAAACTCATATTGGGTATATAATTTCTGAAACGAGAACGAGAAAATGCTCAAATAAATTATCAACGCAGTGTCATTAACAAAGTAACATATTTTGATAGCTATGGGCATATTTACAAAGCATATTGAAGGCATTGGAGTTAATGTCGTCAACATGTTTATGATAAGTCTTCGAGGTTTATCTGTGTTGATACGATTAAAATGAACTGCTAATTACTATCAATCAATTATATTATTAAAAAAAAACAATTAGGCTGGATGAAATCAGAAAATACTTCGTATTGAAAAGGTAGAAACAAATCCTATATATGATCGGCAACCATATATCTGAATTTGTGGATATGTCGATATTAGGTAAGCACCGACAGATCCAGCAACACATCATATTTGCAAAATAGGTTTTGTTAAAGGTCACACACAGTTTTTCTTCCACGAACAATATTTTCGTATACAAGTACGTAAATAAACTGGTCCCCATTGAAGTAATGACATTGTTAACGTTTTTTCGACTTTGTTCAACGTTCGGGAAATCCCCTAATCTTCACCGATACTCTCGTGCACAAGATCAGCTAAACGATCACAGTGTTTGGTTACGATAACAGGTCAATTGCTTATTTGCTTGCTCAATTAACAAGAAGGAAGTACACGATGATTGAACTAACGGTAGCATTGAGCCTTATACTGAACAGAAAATATCACAAGGGCAATACAGAAAGCAAAGAATCTTTCTTCCGTATCAGCACTGTGCAACAAATTGCGTTTAATTTAAAAATTAGCCTCATACATGCAGTTGCAATAAAAAATAAGAAGGCATCATAATATTTTACTTTTACTTTTACAATTTTATTGTAAATACTGACATACTTTGTAGTATGATGTAATAAAAACATCATAGTTAGTTTTTTCACATTATTTATTTCACAAGAGAAAATATTCTCTCATCATATTTACATTACTTATTTCACATTACCTATATTCTCTCATCATATTTGGTTTTTGGGGGGATATATCACTACATGAAATGATTACATTAGTTGATTTCTATTTAAATTAAATATTAAAAGAATTTGCATATTCCTCGTACCAAAATGTTTTTCTAAGAAATCTTCACTATAATGTAAACACTATTAAAACTTATTCTTGCCAAGTACGGACACTTTTAAATAATATATACATTCGAATAAGGATAACAAGTAAAACGATGGAAAATATAAAAATATGTCAGTCGATATTAAGTATTTCTTTTCAGTAGTTCTCCCGTCAAATAATGTTTCCATACTCATCGTTCAATTTTGATAGTCGGCGATAAATGTTTCCGTCTATGACAGGTCTTCTTATCCGATTTCCTGATATTCCTTTGACAAAAAGTTAGAAAATCGATGAAGTTGATTTATTGACCTACAGTGGAATTCAATGAAGTTAAAAGTTCAAGGATTATTGACTATTTGCAGAAAATATGTAACTCTGGTGGATTAGTGCATTTTTAACAGATCTGATAACAAATCTTTCTTTAAATTGTGAAAAATTAAAAGTGGGTTACAACTCAATCGCTATACAAGCAATCCTTGGATGAAGCAAAATCTATTTAAAATGAATAATCTTGTTATTCCTTTGTTGTTCTTACCTTATCCTCATTGCACATGGCAGCCAGCTTGAATGCTACGTCATCAATGTGAGGTCTTTTTTCTGCAGCCGTTTCCCAACAAGTTATCATCACCTGCCAGCTGAGATGAGAACAAACAGAGCCAATGTATATAGAAAGACATGGAAAGGGTGATAAGAGAAAGACTAGTACAGGAAATACAAATAAGGCTTGCTTACATGGCCCCTGGACAGTTATCAGGAAGAAGGAGCTGCTGTTTTGCGCGAAGGCTCTTCTCGACATCAGCTCTGGTGTGTCCTTTGTACGGTTCCAATCCTACACAGCGATACATAATTGGATACCCCAAGAAAATAAAGAAAGCGTCTTCTTATTTATTTCCAAAAAGGAATTTTATTTGCTTGATAGAGTTTTACAAAGCATAGAAAGAATACATTATTTGCGCCTTTTCGTTGGTGTTAAATTACAATGCCATACAAGTACACCATTGTCCAATCATGCAATAAAACGAAATCAAGATACTTAGAAAGTGAAGGAATCAATCGCATATGATCTACGATATCCAGTTATATTATTTAAATGCCAATACCGTAGCTGAAAATTTCCCAGAGGAGAACACCAAAGGACCAGACGTCTCCTGCGGCAGAAATCGTTTCAAGAAAGAGAAACTCTGGAGGCATCCACTGAAAGGGCATTTTCTGTGCGAGAGAAATGTAAATATATATTTATATTCATTACCCGGTACTTTGAATTATATCCCCTGTTTTTATAGGAATTAAAATAGGAACTTTTATTAGCTATTGGGGAC
The DNA here is from genome assembly GCA_000934455.1 of Apostichopus parvimensis. Taxonomy (NCBI): domain Eukaryota; kingdom Metazoa; phylum Echinodermata; class Holothuroidea; order Aspidochirotida; family Stichopodidae; genus Apostichopus; species Apostichopus parvimensis. The sequence goes on along the minus strand of KN883464.1, from coordinate 9,129 downwards.
ATAACATCTCCCTGCATACATATTTATTTCAAATTTATTCCTTAGCTATCTTAGAAAGAACACTTTTGAGCAAATACTCACTTCATTCCAAACTAATTCAGTCCATTCTTTAGCGTTCTCCACAGAAACAAAGTCATATAACTTGCACTTCCCTGACGCTGTCAACAAGACTTTCTTACTTCGAAGACCGGGGCTGACGAACTGTTCATGAATATTTAGCAATTATTAGTTAGTAAAGTAATTAAGTACTATATCGAAATCTAAGATAATCAATAATATTGTACTTCCTTAAAAAGGCCAAACTTTTGATACCTAGACCTACTGTTTTTGTTGTTTGCTGAAAGTGTCATTATTTACAGGAGAAGTACTCTTCCACCTTTGGACAATACATTACTTGGAAGTATTAATTATCATATCATTATTATTCTCCTCTTAGTTCTTTTTTTATGAACCATTGTACATATCGTTTGGTTCATAGTGCCTAAGCAGTCCCAAATGAGATCATATCATAACTATTTAGACTGCACAATTAAAAAAAAAACATTAACGGCAGTCCATGTTCTTAACCCCTTTTAATAAAATTAGCCACACTGTTTGCTTTGACGATTCAAGCTAACATATAGGTAAAGATAAACCATTGCTTCTAATCGAAGTGCATATCATTTGCCGCACATGCAAGTAAAGTCATCATCAGTCTTCTCCTGATGTTGGTTTGACCAAGGCTATTTGACGTCATTGGTGCAATTTTCGTATCCATATTTAACATTTCCCACATTTGTTAATTTACATATCCTCCCACTATAAGGATAAAATACACTGGAGTGGGATAAACTTACTCTATGTGTTGTCAAAAACTTTAATCCTCTCGCCACCTGAAGTGCATATTTTGGTAAATGATCGGCGTTTCCCTTCTCAGCAACTTGAAAACGCTTCTGTTTAGTATTGCCATACTGATGTACTTTCTGGGGACTGAACTCTTCAGTTAGGTGATCTGAGAGAGTTCCTCCGCTTAAATTTTCACAAATCAGATAATTTGGTACTGAAAAAGTAGTAACCATTTAAAGATATTCGAATGCGAATCAGTTATTAGTAATATATTTACAAGAACAAACAAAATGACCTTATTGAATTCAAGTTTTAATCATATATTTTTCTTGTTTTCAATTCATTTGTTATCTCTTTACTTAAAATTATCATTATCAGTATCATTATTTGAATTTATTCTAGTACTCCTTTATAGCACAACATATGTGCAAAGAAAAAGGTCTGCATTGTTAAGGTTGAATGGTTAATACCACATTTTGACAAGTGCGAGTATTCGTACCTGTATCACACCATCCAAGAAGCTTCATAATACTGTTATCACCGGGCAGTTTTAATATGTGTTGAACCTCTGAACTTTGTAATTCATTCATCCGCAAAGTTGAATCACCTGAAAAGCAATCAGTCAGTATATTGTTAAACGCATCGAGGTTATCACTGTCTCATCCACTGTACACTTCAATTAGGACGAGTTGAGGTTTTTAAATGTCTTTTAATCACATACAATTCGATGAAATAGTCGACGGGTTTAACACAAGTCATTCTCCTTACAATATCATGCTGCATACACACGCGTTGTGTTTTATATATGTCTTTGTACACAAATATGTACTAAGTAGTTACTTTCATTTAGTCTGGTAAAATAATATTCAAAGTAAATACCTGACAAGGTTCTGACCACAGCTTCTAGGTTTCCTGCTGCTCTCATAACTAAAGCCTTGTGATATCGTAAAATTCCTTTTCCAGGTAAAAGGGAAATTAATTTCACATTCTTCTCTGGGACTTCAAGATTCTTGTTCTTCTTATTCTTATTAACTTCAAGTTCCTGAAGATCCATGTAAGCTATAAAGACGGAAGCGTGACTTGGTGTGATATCATAACTAACTTTAACTTTAAGAATAATACATGAAGCATACAGCTGCCAGTTGTGTCGGGGTTTGGTCACACTGATGGTGTTTGGTAACATAATTCATAACTGGATACCACTTACTCCCAATCTCCAACTTAGTGAGTATAGAAAACCGCGTTATGGATTTTGTTATCAACATAGAGAACCCAATACTGTTGTCAGATTATTGGCAGGCTTGTTTTGTGCTTATCAAGCATCCTCTAGAAGCAAATAGTTCAGTAAAAAGCTTTTGAACACAATCAATCAAGAGCTAATACTCTGCTACATTAATAGTTGCATACTTTATAGAATGTTTCACAATTTGGTCTTATAATTCTTTGACCTTCAAGCCATTTTTGATGACATGAAAAATTTTCCTTGATACATTTACTGTCACATCAATGCGGCCATCTGCGAAACAAATAATAAAATGTCAGCGATGAAAGTGTATGCTTCCGTTAGGAGACATTCCGGTGGCAGATGATAATTGGCAAGATAAATTTGAAATCTTGTTCATTATTAACGAATTCTGCTGTCAGTCTGTGTTATATTTGATGTCCTTTTATTTTTTAAGAATTCAAACTTTGCACATGTTCGGATCATCAATTGAAGTGACTGTTCTACTTGTCTTAGCGTATAGGTTGTTTGGTCAAGTACTCAGATGACAGACACAATTCAATGGAAAATAAATTTCAATAAATGGACATTTTTTAATTCTTTACCTCTATTTTCAGCTCCTTTTATTTCGACGATTTGGTTCGTGGATCTGAAACGAAGTAGACCTGATTGATATATTTTCTGTTTTGATTAGACCGATAATATACAACACTTTATTTTGTGTATTATCATAATCGAATCACGGGTGTGGTGACAGCATGGTTAGTCATTGGCGTGGATTTCAAAGGTGTGGGGAGGGGGGTTCAAAATTCCCCCGAATTATTAAGGTTTGGGCTGAACTTTTGTGGAAGGGCCATAGGAGAATAAACGATTTTGAATAGGGTGTAGTTGCACATGGTTCATTGCCTTCTATGTAGAGGTACCTGTGTTCCACCCCTACCCTCTCCGTCGAATAAGAAAACATGTTTAAACGTCAAACGGTGCATTCTGTGGCATAACTTTAGGTCCACATAAGGAGCTATAACGTTAGAATAGTGCTTATAAACCATAATAAACATCAAAATTCTCCCAAATGATAAAGATAGTGGAATGAATCTTCATGGTAGGGCAAGTTGTGAATAAAGTATTTAATAATGGAGGGATGTTGCCCTGGGGTCTTTGAAGCAGTATCTAATTGTGGAGGGTTGGGGTCCTCTCAAGGAAAGACAATATGTAATGTAGACACGAAATGGCGCATTTGGAACAGAGTATTCTTACCTGGGTTCTCTTTTCTTTCCGTGTCCTTTGTCAAACAAGAAAATATAATAAAATAACAAGAACACTAAGTGGAACGATTACTGCAGTTAATCATAACATTTTATAGGAATTTTACGGAGAAAGTTAAAAACAATTAGTCGCAATATTTAGTTTTGAAACTAATGTAAGGTTATTTTGCTATCATGATACATGCAAATTTAATATATGCATTTAATGATACATTATACTACTTTAAAAAGGAGTTTTGTACACTACCATTTAATTGAAACATTGTCTTTGTTGTAATTATTATATTGTAATACTTAATTCTTCTGAATGGTCGGTCTATAAGATGTAGATGAATCAGTGCTCAATTAGCTCATTTTTGTATGTAATATATGACTGTTTTTCATATGTGAAGATGTTATTTGGGCCTCGTTTATCGAAATAAAACTCTACTGAATTAAGATGTCAAGGACACTAAAAATGTATGTAATCTTGACAGCTAAAAATGTGACCATATAATTTCCATCCACGTAGAAAATTGTAGTCAATACTAGAAACATGTACTTAAGGAGAAGAAGAGGAAAACGGCATACCTAATCTGTTACGTGCGATCAAATAAATGATTACAAGGATTAACACCACAATGATGATGGCCTCTACTATGCAGGCAGTAATCAGCCCTGTATAGTTACAATCTGAAATTACAGAAAGAATACGTTTATAATTGTTACTATGAACAACCATGCGCGTTAAAATTGAGAAGAAATGTCAAACATACATTTCTGCATTAGCACATTACGTTTTGGGGACGTTGTAACAAATGCGAATTACTGAAGAATGCGAAGTCTTAGTCACGTGGCAGTAATTTTATTAATGTATGTAACAATTGGTTTCGAATGATCATCATATATGAATATGATAGAGATGGTGAGCAACTCGAAACAGCCAAGTTAATAATTAGTCTATCTGTGAAATTCAACTTTTAATACTTTCATGTTTCCTTTATTCGTCTTTATCCCATCTTTGAAGCGATTTTTTTGTGCAAATGACACCGCTTTTTCTTTATTAAGTATCCAATGGTACCCTAAAGAGCCTAACATTACTATGCAACTCTCTAATTTATCTGCTAAACCTATAGGTCGGCTATCAATCCCAGATTGGCAAGAGGATATTTTTGAGAGTCGTTAATTCTTAAGTTCTAATTAACATTTACACTAACATATATCTGGTAACAAGAGACCGACATTTTTAACACCTCTCTCTAGCATTAGTATATCATGCTGGTATTCCAACCGTCAACAGTGAAAAATAATTTCCCCTTCTTTCTCTAAAGATTGGTCTTACTCATTGCAATACCAATATTTCTAGCAATGAAAGCAATGAAAGTTAACTGATAATGGGAGACTGTAAACTACCCTTACCTATACACATATCATCATTGGTAGATGGTTGTTCCTTTGTAGTTGTGCTAGCTGCATAAATTTGGAATTACACGGGAAAAAATGAAAATAGTGATCCACGGAATTTCGTGTCAACTAAATCATAATAAATGATATGGAGTATACAAACTATGAAAAACTTTAAGAAATATAATTTCTTATTGACATCCAATTATTAAACTCTAAATGTGTTTGATAATATAAATACGTCAAATGTAATCAACATTGCATTGTGCCGTGGGTCAATAACTGAAGTAAGCAGACGCGTTACCATACACATATAAATTATAACGTGAGTATAAGTATACCAGTTCCACGAAACCCGTTACATTCAACGCAAACAAAGATATCGAAATAACACATATTTCTCCAACGATGAAATACGTGGAGAAAACCCAGGGCATGAATCGGAAGCGCTAAATCGCTGACATCCAAGGATAAAGTAACACAAACAAATAAAAAAATGACACGTAAGCTCTCCTGACAAAGAAGTACAGGTTTATTTGCAGATGTTTCATGAACATTGGATCAGAAGGTTTGCTGCTATTAACAAACGTTGGTGATGTTTTGTACATCAGAGGAGGGGTTGCACATAATTTCATGTAGTATGTTTCAGTACATTGTTGCTTTTGCATGTTCCTGTGAAATGAGTATTTAAGAGTGTAGTAAGACTTGGATCTCTATGACAATGTTCAATTAGTGAGTTGACTTTCCAGAAATTAAAGTACAAAGGTGATGTTTCGCCAAATTAATGAAAAGCTGATGAGTCTATATGCTATTCTTTAGTTTTTTCATACATGTTTCAAAATACTGCTGCTGTTGCTGCTGAAAGCCTGGTTATTTTCATTTTGATGTACTGCAACTTACCTCACAAAAATGTTCAAAGCGGGACATTATATAATAAGACAGGACCATAGTCTTTACATAACATCTTATTCCACAACTTGAAGACGTGATTGCACCAAACCAAAACATTCTTAAACTTAAGAATTTGCGATTTTTCTTAAAATGCTCTCTAACGTAAAACATACACACATGCTTAGGCTACTAAACTATGCTTCCGTAATTATTTTTTTTTTTGCAAATATAACTCAGCTTTTGAAATCTAAATGCAAAGAAGCATTAATATAATTGCAACAGATAAGCAGTTCGGTATCTCCCGTCGTCGAGTACAGAAAGACGAAAATGAGCATTATTAAGAAACAACTTCCAAGCAAGGACAGTTGGCAAAAAAGTACAGAAGTCCACATACCCTTAGTTCTTGTAGTTTTATTGGTAGACGGGGATGCAGTTGTTATGGTTGTAGTAGGTAAGGCAGTGGTACCTGCAAGTTTTGAATGGAGATAAACATTTGCCAATGTTTGTCAATGTGTTTATTGTGGCGTGAGGAAAAAGTAACAACTAAACTTAATATTTAGCAGATATTGTGTCATGATGATATTAACACAGCTAAGTAGTTAAAACATAATATCCTTCTGGATGAAAATTACAAAAGACCTTTCTGATCAATCATCTTTAATATTCAATTGAACATGACTGTATTAATCAATTTCGAAAGAAACTGAGGTTGCTCCGTGTACTAATAACAATGTATTTTAAAATTAGTTATACTGCTGGTATCACCATTTTCACTGTATCAGTACAGACAAATTGTATTTATAGAATATACAGATACGTTTGGAACTCCAAAAATATACAGGTATTAATAAAGCATTGATCGCAGTGACGGATTTAAACAGATAGCAATTTTTATATTTCACATGTTCCAATACTCCTAAAATGTTACTCCATTTTAATCACAAAAAAATGCCTACAGCCATAAATCTTCACCGCTGCCAGCTGGTAATTCGGCAATACATTGCTACTGTACAGTTCATACAAGCAATGCGATGTGTATGTTAGCTTAGGTTAAGTTACACATCCAGGACAGCAAGTTTGCTTATGAGGATGTTCATTAATCAAGAATCAAGCTCCATTGACACCTGCTAAAGGAGCTGAGTTGTTTCTTCGTACTGTGCAAAACAGTTTCACTAACGATTACGCATATTGTTATGACTCACAACACACGTTGATATCAATATGAAGCAAACCTCAGTTTGTCATATCAAATAGTGTTACTGTACATAATACATACATCATAACACATATATGACTGTATCAAAACATTGCTTTCACTGGGATAACAGAAAAAAATATTGTTCATGTCATTGAATCGGTTGTTTTCTATTATATCGTAGCATCCATTTCTAATTTAAACTGAAATATTTTGGAATAAAAAATGTCATCAAGGTTATTAATTTGTATGTAGTTTCGCACATTCAACGTTAATTTACATATTAACATCTTCAATACTAGCTTATACCAAACATCCCTTTAATAATTGTTATCACATGAGATACATGGAATTGTTTATACACTGTGAAATATTTTCACAACCTACTGCCAGAGCAAAATTTATCTAGCATAAATCACAGAGAAAAGGCCAGTGTTGAGACCGTTTAAGATAAACTGTTGACCCATCGAACCATTGCAAGAAAAGAACACATAACAAAGTTTTGCCCCTCGGAAATCTGGGTCAAAAGTATGTGAGCTAGGTGATATCAATACCCATCAAGATCAAATCTCCAGCTACATCTGCGTGTGCCGTGTTCACATTTAAGAACGCAAGGGCGATTCTTGATATTAAGTCCGCGAGGTGGATCCACTAGTTAAGAACAAGACGCGTTCAGATTTAGGAGCGGGTGAGTTTCGTATTGAGTCCGCTTGCGAGATTAATATACTGCGCAGGCGTGAAAAGGTCATATCAGCTGTTTACACTTCCCCTGTGCTTAACCATGCCGCACGTGCTGTACTAGTACGTACTACTCCGTACACCACTGCGCCGCAACGTTCAATCATCGCACATAAACAGAATACTGAATTCAAACCACTGCGTACCACTAACATTACTACAACATAAAACCCAAATTATAATTTCTTCCTAACACTTTAAAATGATAAGCGAACGATCTTGCTAGTCAGTTTTATACTGCTGATGTTGAATTTGATGTTAATCCAAAATCAAAGGCACTAAATGCTAGGTATATAGGTATAGGCCGATTAGTTTGTTTACTTCTCACAACCTTTACGGTGGCTTTTCAGCAGTATTATAGTCGAATCGGTTCAAAGAAAAATGAAATGGTTGACGTATAGCGTCGTTAGGTACGTAGGTTTCGGTTAAGAAAGGCAACGGTCTGATACGTGTAAAAACATGCACACGTATGTACTGCACGTTCAAAAACACCCGCCCAACACCATGCAATAACTTAACAGGAAATATCGGGTTACCATAAAGTCCGCGACCATTCACATTACGTTTATAAAGAACGCAAGAAGTACGAATACGCGAGTGTTCATACTAAGAAAATGAATCGCCCTTGCGGACTTGAAGTACGGGAACATTATCAAGTGTGAACAAGGCCTTGGAGTAGTTATGTGGAATCAATGAAGTGTAAATAAATCGTGGAGCTTAATTGCGCAACTAACTGGCCTCTTAGGATCTTGATGCTTTGTGCTTGAATGTATTCACATGCCGAACCAAATGTGAAATTGTATAGATAAAGGGCAGATCAAGTTGCTAGCTATGTCAGGGCAGAACATTGTTCAGATACAGGAGTAATATCTTGAACAGACTGCTTAGGCAAACATGGTTGGGTTGGACATGTGCCACATTAGCTTAGAGCAGGGAAACATGCTATGCAGTCATCCTACAAGGGAAACTGCAGATGCTGGAATGCGTTTTCACTAGATGAGATAATTGTTGTAGTTTAGATGGATCTGCATATGGTCTCTATAATGATTTTTTTTAAAGTTCATTCATCATCTTACTATTTTTGGGACAGATCAATTGGTGAATTTAAATGAAGCTTTCATCAAATGCAACTGTCAATGGTTAACTTTCAATCCACTGATATTTGACCCTCAGTGTGATAATCAATGTACACTACAAGCTTAACTGCAGTTAACCGTGTTCCAACAATAAGCGATGAGTGGGACTTCCCAATAAACTGTATATTGTACATACCCTATAATGAACTGTATATAGTTTATACCCAATAGACTGTCTACCTGCAAATCCCCTCCGTAGTATGGCAACCATTGTTGAACTACATATTAAAACCAATTACTGTCAAACTTCCTGTTGTATGGAAAACCTCTCTCCTGCTATGTTTGGACAATTTGCTATCTTGTAACATACCTCAATATTTGTATTTTTCTTGTTGCCTTAAACATTTATATATATATATATATCACAACAAATTCTCACCTGCTGGGTTGAACTATGTGTAACACTAAATCCTAATTTGAAGATGATTTTTGCCTATAGTAGTATCATAATTTTTCACAGAAGGGCAATTTCCC
>KN883463.1:144264-154751 GCA_000934455.1 Apostichopus parvimensis | reverse complement strand
GCCAAAGTTTGGTCACCGTCGAAAGGTCAATCCGAAAGAGATAAGGCCATACGGTATCCTTGATAATACCCAGCGGCCCCTCCAAGTAGAGAATATAAGGAGGGGATAGTTTCTTTCGAGCTGCGGCGTGCAGAATTTCCCGCTCTTTTCCCCCTTTCCTGTGTTGGTTTAGACCAATGGGATGTAATTTATAAGTGTTGCACCAGAGGAAGCAGCCTGGAAAATCAGCCAAAACATATGCTTGGGTGGTTTCATCCTTCACATTGGCCAATATTTATGAAACTGGTGGGGGAAAAAATGGAAGATGACATAGAAAATAAAGAAATAATGAATTACTATATTAGGAAGTGTGACCTTATTTCTGGGTAGACTTAGAACAAACATAGGATAAATTGCTTTCAGACTGTTTATCAACATTGTGATAAGACACAATATATGTTGGTTTAAATTGAAAGCTGTCCCGCTTAAGTAAACAACATGAATCTTTGCTTGTCAAAACTATGGTTGGGTCAGAATTCTTTACAATCATTTCATATTACTGGACATTTGGATAATATTTCAAATGGAAAACAATATTGAATATATAGTTCAAAGCTGTGCATGATCTTGGATGGAACAAGAAATGACATGCAGTTATGTGAATATTACAAGAAAGATTATGTAAAGTATGTCCCAGATTGTAGATGCATGTATTATGTGATTTAAACAGGGTCATAAGTAATGGCATTATCAGACCAAGGTACATTCCAAGGATTGTTTGAAGCAGAAGTTTCTTGTAAATTGGTTTATTAGCAGAGTATAAATAAACTATAAATTTTCTCTGTAAATTACTTTTCAAAATAGCCGATGTTACTCTGACACTTGCAGGTATAGGTCTAGTTTTGATTGATGTCTGTCCTTGCGGTCTAAGGGGAAGGGCTACCACTCCCCTTTGATAAATTATTGTTAGGGTGTATGGGCTTAGGTGCTATATGGTGCTGAAATTTCATCATTTGAACTACACTAAAGTTTAAACATTGCCAGTGTACATGTATATATAATACTTTATGTTTGTGTTATGAGCATAATGAAGCAAAATGAGAGGCAGTGGGGGGGGGGGGCACATTTTCCCAATGATGCACCCTGTGGCTTAGTATACAGCCCTCTTTACATGTTCTGCACCACAGCTGCTTTACTTCACTTAAGCTAGAAGCCAACATCCATGTTCTTCGATTCTCAGAATATATCTTGGAGTTTTTTGTTTTTTTTTGTAGTGTGAACTTCGAAACTGTACCGTCACAATAAAACGTTAATTTATCATTTTTCTGTCCCCTTTCCGCCCGTAGACAACTAGACTGAATTCTCAATAATTTGCTAAAATATACAACCTTTGTTGACACTGATGTACTGCGTGAGAAGTTACCGTGTTGTTTATTAGGCTCGTTAATTTTTAATAGAATTACTTCTGGGGCAGCTCTTCCAGTTGTGTAGATGTTGGTTAACAAGTATAAGGCCCCAACCCCGGCAGACAGTTTGTCCTTGAAACATGACAAATCTATTTATCTAAGTGACGCTAATTTGCGAGTGTGTCCAGTGTGGAATGTTCTTGGGGAAATTAATAGGCCATTAGCAATTATCCAGTACTGATAGGGGTACATTTTGGAATGCTGTATGTATTTATATATATGTGGTAGTATAAAGAAATGGTCACATGACATGGAAGGTTAATTTCTTTTCTGGAACTGGTATATAGCTGGATCATCAGAACCAGGTGACACACCATGCCACGTAATTTTAATCAAAGTATTTACTGTTAGGATATATGTTTCCATATATCGTTGGATATTGTTAATAATAACTAATATATTGCTGTTCTCATGTTATGGAGGGGTTGGAGGATGCGTAGGGGGGGGGGGTATGGTTTGAGTGTTTCAGATGGGTATGAATCTAAAGGGTGCATTTCAGGGTCAGTTATGTTAGATTGGTAGCATCGCAAAGGTTGCAAGTGAGGCGGGGGGGGGGGGTCAGTTTCAGATGAAAGCATATCCAGTACAATGTGCAAGACAATTAATTGCAACAGGCTTTAATTGTGCTATGTTTCTATATTCACTTGAGATGCACTTGATTCAGTAGGCAAGATCCCTAACTTTAGACTGTACTGTTCTCCATGTACTTTATACTGGCTTTGCCTTCATTTATTTTAACCTAGCTAGCAGCATGGCTTTCATTGCAACATTTTATTTTTTCCTGAGTACTGTTTCATTTTGCTTGGAACAAAGCTTATAATACAAGCATCCTGAGTCCTGATGTACCTTTTGCTTACTTTGCTGGGATGTGACACCCAGTATACAGCAAATTAAAAGCCATTCCTACCAGAGGGTTCTTCTGCACGTGTCAAGGCAGTACATTATGCCTGCTCCTATTGTCAGGTAAATCCCTCCAGTGTTCAGTTGAAAGAAAGAAACTATACACTTTGCTTTGACTGTCTACTGACCCTCTTGGCTCCTCTCAATTGTGCTCATGATGCGTACTTTAAAATCTTCACATCATTATGTGCAGTTCCTCTTTGAAGGTCTCAAATCCCACAGGGTCACCCTCATCCCCCTGACACCCCCATCCAATATTGAGAACACTGGATGCATGCGGCATTTAGTCCAAATGTTCAACATTTTCTTTTTGGATTGTTGTTGAACCGCAGCAGAACTTTTCTAAATTGTTCCAATGTGTTTTATGACAAATGAGCCTGTAACAATATGGGATTACAGATGTATTAATGTGGAGCAGGACCATGTAAAAAGTATATTACTGAAAGGTCATTGGTACGATTGGCCCCAAATTGATATATTTATAAAAGTTTTCTGGAATGATCTGTCACTGTTCTAACTATTTAACAGAAATTGAGGAGCTCAGTGACCATCCAGTTAGGACTGTGCTATTGTGTCATATGCTTTAAAGCACCTTTTACCGACAGTAGAAGCAATATGATGATCCCGTTTCCCATCAGCTAAAGGTACTTAGGAACTGTTCATACTGTCAGTACCAGTGCTCTGAAGCATGATATGATAGTATAGTAGAGAGTGGTATTAGCATTATCATCAGAGAAAGGTAAGGAACTGTTCATACTGTCAGTACCAGTGCTCTGAAGCATGATATGAGAGGACAGTATAGACTGGTATTAGCATTCGAATCAGATAAAGGTGAGGAACTGTTCATACTGTCGGTGCTTTATAGCATGATATGGGAGGACAGTATAGAGTGGTATTAGCATTGGAATCAGATGAAGGTTAGGAACTGTTCATACTGTCAGTACCAGTGCTCTGAAGCATGATATGATAGGACAGTATAGAGTGGTACTAGCATTATCATCAGAGAAAGGTTAAGAACTGTTCACACTGTCAGTACCAGTGCTCTGAAGCATGATATGATAGGCTGGTATTAGCATGCCAAAAATTGTCCCAGATGGCTGGAGTGTTCCAGTTCTAAGACAAGTAGATGTCGCAATGTGACATGAATGGCTTTTTAATTCATCCTGAGAGAAGGGCGAAGGATAAATTATAGGTAAAGGTATTAGTCCGTAACAGTAACAATATAACCTATTACATCATTCCTAAATTTAGTCCATCAAATTAATTAACAAAACTGAAGCAATAAAAATGTTTGCATTATAATGTTACCAAATGAACAAGAGAGCAGCTGTAAATCGTACGTTACATTTATTTATCTCTGTTGGATCAAAACAGGTAATATAATAAATTCATAAATTGGAACAGTCCAAAGGTTGAAACCATAATGCGATCTTAAGATCTAAATTCTGTAATAGTTAGAGAGAGGGGGGGGGAGGGGGGAGGGCTGGATAAATGTCAATGTATTCAAATTACACAGTGTGTGAGAAATGATATGAATATTTGACAATGACTGCTGTGTTCATGCATGCATGCCTTCACCAATTGCGAAGCTGTTCTATCGCATGCTTCCATAGAGCAGATTTACTTTATGTTCAGCTGACAACATTTACTGCGTTTGCAAAATAGATAAGAAAAAGTTGTCATTAGATTTGGTCTAACAGCTGACATCATCTTATCATGTGACAGTATGTGACAGGTAAAAACAAGATAAAAATCAATAATTCATCAGAAATCATGCAAGACATTTGTGTTAGAATGTTTTCGTAGTCTGGAAGACGCAAGAACCGACATGTGGTATTAGTATTATTATTATTATTATGCAAGCTGTGCGATAGCGAAATTAAGACCCTGAGACATCGTAACGCATAAAGTCTCGGTCTTTGGTGTAATATATATACTTAAAGTTTGGTAAATATGTTTCTGACAAATCGAACCTGTATTAGTTGTCTCAATTAAGTCAAAAACATTCAGATAAATACATTTTAGGGCATATGTAACTTTGAATGTTTATATTTTACAGGAAATATATGTAGAGAAAAAGAAATGTAAAAGGATACATTTTTTCTATATCATCAGTAGCTATAAATAGTAAAATTTTGGTTAAAATATTTTACATATGTGTAACAAACATCTGGCAAAATATACTACAGAACTCAGTGGTAAAGGAAATCACCATGACGATTAAAGTAAGGGCTGGAAGTGCCTTTGGGTTTTTGGCTTCTTTCATAATCTTCAAGATATTTGAGATAGATTCCTACCAAAGAAAAGAAAAGAGTAGAAATTGACTAACCTTCTAAGGTAATTTAATTCACAGCCTGTACTCCCTCACCTCATATAACCTATGCATTACCGTATTAACCTCGCTCTAGCACCTGGCAATTGTCTGTATGTGTGTGTGGCCATCTCCCTTCCGTAATTCCGTAATTGCATATTTTATATGGATATAATACTGAAGATACAAACTTTTGAAATTTTGGTAATATTTTACAATGGCATAAACATTTGGCAACTACAGAGTAGGGAGCTAACCTGAGCCAATCATTCATGACAATAAAATAATGATCATAAAATTGCCGTAGGTTGTTTTGTGGTTTCCATGAAATCTTCAAGATATATCTATAATCTACATCTAAGATGGTACATAACCCTACCAAGACAAAAATAAATGAATGAATGAATGATTGAATGAATGAATGAATGAATGAATGAATGAATGAATGAATGAATGAATGAATGAATAAATGAATGAATAAATAATTAAATAGCATATTGATGAAAACTTTGGAATTTAAGGTTATTTAACTGTATCAATATAATATTGAAGATATGACTATTTAAATTTTTTTGTAATATTTTACAAATGTGTAGACAGTGGGCAATTATACAGGAACTGGGAAATACCAAACATATTTGATGACAATTAAAATGAGGCTGACAATACCTGTGTTATTTGGTTCTTGTATAAATCTTAAATCTACGTAGGAGGATATATTCCTAAAAAAAAAATAATAATAAAAATGATAAAACATAATAAACTCAAATCGTGTAGATGACACAACCTTGCTTTCAAGACAAATTAAAAGTGGTTGTTAATCAAGCAAACTTCCTATTTTTCACATTTCAAGGATGATACATGACCTAGATTTAAAACTATGAAAGGAGTGTAAAGATTTTGTACTTTGAAATCCTGATGCTCATAAAAGATTCCTTTTATAAAAGGAAGCTTTTTTTATCCATAAACAGATAAATTACCAAGTTCTTAAAAAAGTAGCAACAAAGATATATATTTTGGAGCATTTATACAAATTGAGATGAAAGTTTTAAAGTTGTATATATAGCCGAATATTTAGTCTAATTCCTTTATCTGAAGTGCCGCATTTTGTCGTTCCTCTGGATTAATATCCGTTTAAAATTTGCTTTTCAATTATTTTAAGTGCAGACACTTTTCACAGTTTGCAAGATATTAGAAACCTCTTTCCTTTCTTTAAGCTATTAAACATTCATCTAGTTCCATTCAGAGGGAATTTAAAGAACGTATTTAGACCCATATAACGTTCTCATTTCCAGCGTATAAATGATAAGTACATCAAAGAATATTTTACATTTACCTCCAAATTTCAGAGGTGGCACGTGTACATTAAATTGCCATACTGTTTCATAATTTCGTTTTTATTATCCTGCAGTACATTTCATATCTTAACTGCTAATATTAATTTGGCACAGGTAATATAAAATATTTATTTCTAAAAATCTCATTTCATTTCATTACTCTCTTCTTTTCATTTTTTTTTTTGTGGCGAGGATAAAAAAAAAAATCTGGTTTGATGTAACCATTTAGAAAAGAAATCGGGGTTAATGTGTGATATATTTGACTGTATACAATGAAGTAACCACAACCCCATCAATTCCTTGCGGTGTGTCCCTTTACCATCAATCTTCCCTGACAACGTCTGGAGATCTCACATAGCTTTGAGCAACCGACTCAATCTTTAATTGAAATTCATCTCTGGTAATATGCCCCTGGACCCCCTCCCTCTCTGATATTTCGGAGAATATATGAGAGCAAGATGCCTACAGGTTCACATAAAGGAGAATCAAGTCTAGCTCCTCTCTTTCTCTCTCTCGGTCGCAGTGATTGGTTAATACACCTATGGTATTAATGTACTATTCTCCTGTAGGTTTAATCAACTCTGCCATGATATGTGGCAGTCGATCGGACCCCTCTAGGAAGTAAAATCTGGCAATTTCGGCAAGTCGGAGCTGATGGCTAGTAGAATTTAAAGCATTGCGAACCGTTCTTATGAGGAAAGCTGACAAACACATTACACTTATTCTTATATAAGGACTCATTCATTGGAAATATTAGATTATATTAAAGGGCAAATAATAATCTATGAATTTTTTTTTTAAATATTTTTTTTAGTTTGTTCATCAACGACCCAAACATGTATAAGCCTCTCAAGTATGATTTACTTATAAGATGATTGCAATTGGACAAAACTGATATAAATCTGCCTAGATATTTCTATCAAGAAAATATTAATTAGCAATTAGTAATTAATGAATAGTCCACTCAGTTCTAATAATTTTCCATTGCTCTAAGAAGCTACATTATGCCATATAGCGTTTATGCCAATTACATGCAAAAGGCATAGGAATTATTTAAAATGAAATTTTATTCCAGTCAATCAACTATACAATTACTACATTATAACTTATGATACTTTCCTATCCAATAGGATGAAATAAAAAAGAAAGTTGATCAAAATCAAACAAGCAAAGTTGCTTATATTAAAGTTGAAATGGTACAGCATGGCAGCATGCATAACATATTTTATTTAACTTTACTAGTTGACAATGTATCATTACTGATAACTTTATGAAAATTAATCCTGATTTAGCTCAAAATTGAAGAAGAAAATACAATTATATTATGGATGTGTTGAACATTCCCCCATAAATATTCCCCTTCCACCTATACATGCAAATGAAACTTCTGAAGTATTGCCCTATCTTGTCTATAAAGGTCGTGAGTTTATATAACTCCCAAATAATGCTAGGAAGTCCGGGGGGGGGGGGGGGGGGAGGGGGGAAGGTTCCTCATGCTCAAAGTTCGACAAGAATGCATTGTTTTTCATCCTTAATTGAGATATTCATTGTGTAGCTGAACACTCCTCAATACCTGGGTGTAACTTGTCAGAATTTAGGGGAAAGTACTTTCGGACACTTTCATCGTCAGCGTGATGCTCAGATTTGCAGGCAATACTTGATGGCCTTTATACAATTAGGCATGCAAGCTCACTTCAATAATTGGTATGATAAAGAACAACACTATAATTTGATCTTTTTGGGGATAGTAACCTCTTGCCCAGAGGGGGTTGGGGGGGGGGGGTGTTGTGATATTCTACCTTTGGATGAACACAAATTATGTTAATTTAAGACACGTATTTTAAAGTCATCTTATTCAAAGTGTTTCTCATTAAAGTTGACAGCATCTTTAATCTATGTGTTTCTTTGATTCTTTACAATTACAATAATTTCCTTGGAAGCAAATGTTTTATTAAATAAATTAAAAGAGGGAAAATGGATGGGACACATCTCCTTTTTGTCTCAAGAGTGCAAAATTTCGTCCTTAGATGCATCGCAGACATTCTTACACATATAACTGAAAGCACGGCACCTCCTGTCAGGGTCATTATCCACCCAGCATGAACTTGACGTTTCAAGCGTGTTTGGAGGTTGACTCCTCTTTCCTTGGCCTTTCTCAGCATGAAGCTGTTGTTTAGTGGCTGTATCAGAGGGATATCAAAATAACAATTTCATTATATCAATTCCTTCAAATTATGTAATCGGAAAAATCCACATTTATCATATAAACATAAATATGAAACCAATTCCTTTTTTTGAATTTTTACATTCAATTGATTGTATTAATTAAGGCAATGTGTCCCACAGAAGAGTAGTAGCAGCTGCTATAAGATCCTACTCATCTAGAATGAATCAATATCAAAGGATAGGGAGTATACTGTATCTCTGAAGTCTCACCTATAGTGTCTATTGTGTAAAAACTGCAGGGCACAACAGATTATATGTCCTTTGCAGCCTGGATGCAGCCCCCCCAGCACCCTACTTTGGATATGGTACTTTGAATAATGTGTTTTTTTTTTGTATATTGTAGCAACATTTTATTGAAAATAGCCAAATTGTCACAAAAATGTAAACGTGTATTATAAGCAACTTTTAGTAGTACAACCATATGTGTGTAAGAAGGAATGAGTTCTCCCACTTTCAAACTTAATTATATAAAGAAAATGCAAAATGTAAATAATAGTTCCCTTCTCTGAACATATGTTTATGTTTGAAGGACATAAAACTATTAACAGCCTATGAATTGGAGCTATGGCATGTGTGTTGCACGGCACAATTTTATGGTAGCGAATTCTACCTAACCCCCCCCCCCCCCCCCTCAAAAAAAAAAATTAATGATATTAAGATATTTGAAAAAACAGTAACTGTCATCATTAAGTGCTGCAGAATCCTTATAGGGACAATTTAGTTATTTAAATAAAAGCTTCAAAGATTTGCATGAATAAAATGATATAATATCTTGATAAAGTTGTAGGACAGATTCCTTCTTGATTTCTTCGTTAGTTTTGTAATTCTCAATGAGTGAAGTAACAAAATGAATGTACTCACATAACCAGCTATCTTGTTACATCAATTTAAGAGCATAAAATTACAGTATTTAGAAGAAAAAACTAAAATTCATGATGTGGTCAGAATGATGGATAGTGTATGAAGGTCATACTGCCCAATGCAAAAGTTGTAACTTTAATGGCAATTATTTCTACCTCTCATCAATTGTGGTTTGGTGATAACCATAGAGAGATGGAGGATGGGCTGTCAGGTTTATCAAGTAAGAGATCACATCATCTCTTCAGTTAATTATTGAAATATTCATCTCATTATATAACACTTTCAGATTCCTGCTCTGGAATAAATTCTATTCCCTGCTTCTATAAGCAAAGATGGAAATGAATTGAAACTTTTCCACATCTTCCACTTCTCGTTAATAGTAGGTCATCATTATTGCACTAAATTTATCTCTTTATTAATTTTTAAGGTTATTGCAAGAAGTGATAATTATGTTAAAAGGTGGCTGATCGCACATTTCCGAGTTAATACTCCGATGGTGCAAATTTATTTTAATACAATGAATTGATATTGAGAGCAATTTACTCTGGTAAACCATTACAGAGTTTAAATTACTCTCTTTTTGGGGCTAAAACAGATTGCTCGATTCCTTTTTTTATAGCACTATATATAGTCTCCATTTCAAATAAAATTGTGTCAGCTTCTGCGAGGTCAGTCCGAAGACTCTTGAAATATATCGTTTTATAAAGAAAATATCTGAATATACGAAGAAGAGAAAATCAAACTTCAAGCAATGATTGCTGTTCACTTCCTCGGTGGTATTATAACGTCGTCGTTAAAAATAGACCGGGCATGCATACATCACAACAGATGGCATCAAATCTGGGCCGATCTATGAAAATGCTGGAATAGATCTCTTAGCTCGTGGTGTAATGTCCATCTGTGCTAGATGAATCCATACAAGATACTTACTTTCATATTTATATGAAGATATATTTCAATGTATATATTTGTGAAAATTTCATGCAGCTTAAGAATACTGTGCTGTAAAAAACTGTTGATTATGGTTCAGAATAGATTAGTCAAGTAATTTAGAAGGAAGTTATAATCTGACAGAGGGCTGTAGCTACTGGAGAAGGATTCAAAATCAATCTGTGGATGGATAGACGGGATTAGGTTCATTGCCGACTTCTAATGTTCTACGTAGGAATGTTAGTCCCAGCGGAATTAAGAGGGCAAGAATGCTAATATCTTTCTGCAAGATATTTCTCTTCCTATAAATGGATGAGATATTTCTTCCCTTTGTTGTTGTCGTTGTTGTTCTCGTGACGGTCATTCAACTAAAGCTGCATCAGAAAACTTTGCACGTCTTTATGAAATAATGATAAAAACTATTTTTTTATTGTATATACACCTGGCTTTGTTATTTGTATGTTTGTTAGGATGATC
>KN883463.1:131143-143139 GCA_000934455.1 Apostichopus parvimensis | reverse complement strand
CAAGTGATACTGGGTTGGCTAAATACCTCTCCTTTACACTGACACTATTAACAGACTTTGATATAATCCCTTTAACAATTTTGGTGCTATCAAGTGATTGCTGTGTTAGGCTAATTCTCTCATATACTCACGTCATGATCAAGAGACTTTGGTACCCCATTAAGAAGTTGCAATTGTCCTTACGGAGCTAAACAGCTTTTTTTTTCGGTAAATTATATCTGGATATCGTGATAATGTTTATCGCATCGGGAGCTATTGCTATCGACATTTGACAAGTTCTATATCTTCATCCGTGCACCACGGGGACAGACTTTGCAGAGCTGATTGAATGCCGAGGACGTGACTGCACATAGCAGCCGCCATTCAATACTTGATACGGTAAACGGCAGCTAAGAGTTTCAAAAATGTCACCGTGCAGCTCACATGACCGGTTTACTTCATATTATGGTACGTTCAGCAACAGGTACTCGACGACGACGACGTGTCGTTTCCAATCATCGTCAAACTCTGATGAGATCACCTTCAGTTAATTTACATTTAGAACATTTATTGTGTGTCAATCCAGACTTTATCCAACATTTATCAAATCTATATAACACAAAAAGGAAAAAAAACCTAGATATCAAAAATAATTTGTTCCTTTTATTGATCACATAAGCATAACTTGTAACCTTGAACACCGGATGGTAGAATAAGCTGGACATCATTCTCAGGGAGAAACATATTTAATTGCTAAGGGTGACCCTGAAGGTTATAGGAATCATCCATTCTTGGAGGGGGCTTTAATCCTTTCCATCTCAAAGTTAAAGGAACTGTCATTTCAGTGCAACCTTTCTTAAGGTTATTAAATGAATATATTCATGTACAGCTTTAAAATTAACAATCATTTAATTTAACAAGAACTATCAGAGCTTTATTGCAAGGTATAATATCAGTCAGAACATTTTTGCCAGGATTTATATAGATTTGAATGCAGGGGCAGATCCACCATTGTATAAAGGAGGGGGTTTGACATTGGGGTAATTGAAGCTGTCCCCCATTAAGGGGGTGGGGGAGGGGTGGGTGTAGAGTCCTCTGCAGAAAATGTAAAATTAAAGGCATAGTTTGGCTATAAAATTAGGTCTATCGTTAGATCTAAATGCAATGTTGTACTAATAATTAAAAGAACTTTGAAATTTTTGTGTGAGATTGAAAAGTTGGAGGGGTGCCCCCCCTCCCCCCATTCCCCCTGGACCCATGCCTATGCATTTTTATCATCTTTGGTATATATGATTACATTACATAATCCTCAATATTTGTATTGAATGACATTAAGCTGCCAATCAGGTGCTTCAATGAGAAAATCTTACCGTCACTCATATTTTATAACATTTCAATTTTAGCTTAGATTTCAGCATTATAGTACACTAGCTGTAACATAAAACTACGTCCTTGCAATCAAATGATAATAATAATAGCCGTCATATATTTGTACAGCTTCAAGAACACAGAGGATGGCTCGTCTCATAATTTGGGTACATAATATACATTATCAAAATATATATTTTAAAGGGATATGTGTGATGGCATATGTATACTATGCTTGTTATGCATATCCCAAAATGGCAGGAAATATGCTTGTAAATAATCTTTGATTAAATATCAAATTATACAACTGAGTCTATATCTATATACATCATCATCCCATGCAGTCTTCATTAATGTTTCATTAATTTGGCGAAATCGATCTGTCATTAAAAATCTTTTTTTGATAAAGTGGGGTGTATGATGAGAAACTTGTGATATATATTGTGGTGTGTGGAAGTTGCGGTACCCTAGTGATTATTAAATCGTATCTTAATTACTGCAAATACATGATCAAATTTGCTATTGGACAGTGCGATCATTCTTTGCAAAGCTATTTGACAAAAAATAAAGTTCAATTAGTGTTAATTACGTTGTGACATGTCAAACACTTGTGATTTGATGTCCTACCTCCTTGTCATTGTTGCAGCCTGATACTGTCATAATCCCTCATTATTTACACCCACATATCAGTAGATATACAACCTCGCTTTACCTCGCTTTACCTTGCCTACGTGTCCGTATAGGATGACACTTAACTTGCACATAGCCCAGCGTGTAAATGATGTTTGTCTAGGCTTACGGTTACAACATTATAAGCCCGTTCTCCTTTTTATAGGTCTTGCCAATGTTGACTTAGTTTCTTATTTCAAACTTTAAACTATGAGCTTGTAGTTCTAATATTACCCCATTGCACTTTTGATCAGATTTTTAAATTATCACATATGTTATCTGGCAATAGTTTGACAGGACATATATTTTATAGCAACATAATACATTCGACATGTAGCGAAATACATCTTGGTATTATACTAGCACAATATTGAGAATCGAATGGTATATTGCATCGACATATAGCGAAATAGATCTGGGTATTATACTAACACACTGTTGAGAATCAAATGGGATATTCTTGCTTAGATGTCACCTTCGTTTTGAGAAATAATCTAGGAGGGTGGGATTTTCTTTAAAAAAATTATTATTAATTGCAATCTTATTTTCAGTAAGACTTGATATTAAGTTTAGTAAAATTCACCAAACTAATAACATAGGCCATTGTTGTTTAAGAAGAAATATTTCAAGAGAAATTCACCTTTTTAAGTATACATACATAGTAAACATACATAGTATACATGTATATGGTATACATACATGGTATACATACTTGGTATACATACATAAATACATAATATACATACATGGTATGCATACATGGTATACATACATGATATACATACATAATATACATACAAGTAAAGGAACAACCGATAACATGTCCTCATATATGTACATCTTAAGTTACTGTAGTGAAAAAATATGTAAATAATATGGGAATTTTTATCAAATACAAGACACTTCACAATTAACCCATTTCTCTGTATTAATTGCTTTTTCCCCAAATATGAAACATTCATTATAAACCACATCATAAAGAGCTAGCTCTCAAGTGGCCCGAGCAATGCTCCATTTTAAGCGGTCAATGACAATTTCAGATGTTTCAGATCTGGATGATCAGCATTATGATATACTAGAGCATACATTGAGAGTATAATGAACTAAACATGATAATGTTAAAGCCTGAGCAATGCCGGAGATTTGGCAGGTAGTTTTATGTCTGTTATTTATAGTCAGTAAACTACTTGATTTGTTGAATCAACAATTGTGTTTAGGTTAGAAATTAAAAAAAACAAAAAACATAAAACTAAGAACTGAGGTTATCTGATTAGATCAACGTTCCTGTTTCAGAGCCGACATCTGCCCTTAATGCAAAGGTAAACCGCAGCCTGTAGGCACAGTGGTACATTATCAAGAAACAAACGTAAACATTTAGTAAGTATGTCAAACTGGTCGTTAAATTCCTCCAACTGCATCACATATCGGAGGATCATATAATTTGAATGTCACTTATGTTGATGAGAATTAGTTACAAAGCAATTCACTCACTGAAGGAAGAATAATAAACTTTATAGCATAACATTTGCCTCTGTCATGTTTTACTAATTAGTTGCAAGATGTGATAGTGTATGAATCATTATTGTGTTTGCCCGAATGACCTACCCTGACCTGATGTGAGATTATGTGACCTGACCTAACAATACCATGACCTATAGCATGAAACCACACACACACACACACACACAGTTGGAAATTTTAAATACTATTTTTTCCTGGCAAAATATCAAACTGTTGCCAAGAAACTGTTTAAGTAAATACATTTTAAGTATATACATAATCTTTATGATACCATACTTTATATAATGTATCATATCCATTGATTAATGTCTTTTTCATCACTTTAGAATTAATGGCTTTTGTTTATCAAGAACGAATATCATCTTTAAATTCTTGTATCCTGGGATAATTTACATTTTAGGATCATTTTACATTTTGTTGAATAAATTGTTATATTTCTCGACGGTAATCGAGAGACTTTAATAATAATGAGAATACCTGACCAGTTTGCATCATCCTGAATTCAAGCAACTCACAAACTTTCTTTCTATTTTTTTTCCCCATCATAATTTCAATTGGTCTGTTTGCCTCTTTCCTCCCCCCCCCCCCCCCCCCGCCACTTGGTTTTTCCTTCTCTCCAATCGATCTTGTTCCCTGACCATATATATAATTCTCTCTATGATCTTAGATTTCAAGTTTTTGCCTTCCGGCATTTTTTTTTCTTCGTCCGATGTGTATCTTATAGGTGCCAAATTCCTGAATTGATTATTTTTTGCGGAATATGACTGGATAATTTATTGAAGGTCTAGTAAGAGCTAAATGATGGTGAAAAACATGTAAAATATTGGTTTTGTGTGTTATTTAAGTCCGTGGTGTATCTTTTACATCATAACTCGGAATTGGCTCAACGAGATATGAAATATTTGATATCGGATAGTGCATTTTGGTGATTAAAAAGTTTCGTCTGTTTGACAAGGCTTTTGCTACTGCTATCAGAATCACGTTATAAATTTATGAAGAAAACTATGCTTAATTTATTGATATCTATCTATACTTGTCATCTACTAGTTGTAAAAATGTCTCCTAAAAATTTTTGAGTGAAAAACTTGATCTTTAACTTGCATCAGAATGTTAATATCTTCCAATTATTTATGCTTCAAATTACCTGAGGAGAGACTGTTGACATGAGCTGTATTCTCCAACAGAAAACATAGGTCACTGTATTATGGTCACAATTTTTTGTAAGAATTGTAAAAAAATAAGTGTTTCTGAATAGGACAGACCTTGCATATGTTGTAAGAATTCCAGGTATACTATGTAAACTTGGAAACTATATCAAAAATCTGATAAGATTTTAATCATTAGGAACTTGAATAGAAAACTGTTGCGGCCTATAAATTTGAGTATCATGGAAATTTTTCCAGGGAAAATTTATGCATTGTTTTTGACAACGATACAACGAGGCCGAGTGTTTCTCTTCACTTTAATTTGGAAAAGTTCTGCTTAAATATTCCCCTATTTGGAAAATCCTTTTTGTAATGTTGACTCTACTAGCACATTCCCAAACACACTTTACACTGTGCCTAATAGCTTTGTACAGTATTACTGTAGCCCATTCGCTATCTGCACAGTCTATATCTATTCCTTACAGACCTGTCACTGTCTGCAATGATATGTACACACTTACTCTTTGTATAATGTATTCTACCTTTAATAGTTGTATCAGCTTTCCAAAATTTTACTCCTCTTCTCCTCCTCATAAAAATTGCTTATTTTGCATGTTCATAAATTTCTCCGTTTACCACCCCGGTGATGTACCTACCCCCTTCAGTGTTCGGACTTGTCATGAGTACCTCAACTTTAGGCGTTGTCA
Source organism: Apostichopus parvimensis (assembly GCA_000934455.1). Lineage (NCBI taxonomy): Eukaryota > Metazoa > Echinodermata > Holothuroidea > Aspidochirotida > Stichopodidae > Apostichopus > Apostichopus parvimensis. The sequence goes on along the minus strand of KN883463.1, from coordinate 137,750 downwards.
TTTTTCATCAAAGAATTTTGGAGAGGTCCCATCATCAAATCTTCACCTATTTCTGTCAAGGAAGTATCGGAGATGTTTTGCGAACGACACGTTTTTCTTATTTACTCGATGTAACCTGTTGAGATGCGCTAAAGACTAATATACTCTTACACATACATGTGATAGTCTGCTCGCCATCATCATTAAAGGGAATATATTCAGTTGGCTGGTCAGTATGTGATTGTCTAACAGAATTGATAAATTTCGTAAATCTTTTTGGTGTGCAAAAGCGCAGTTCCTTTAATATAGCAATTTTGTATGGCGAAGATTTTTGTTTAATTAAGTGATATTTTGTGAATTATGCATCTGGCAAGTAGAGCAGATTGAAAGATGCCCTCGATCGTGGCAATTGAGTTTATAGTAAATGAATTACTGTAGACTTTAGAATATTTAAATCATTTATCCAGAGATGAAAATAAGATTTCTACAGAACAGGTTTTCATTTTGACCAAATTCTAAATACCTGTATGTAGATATGGAACATTGAAAGCTTTTATCATGATTTCAATCGTATCGCAGTTGAAGGACAAATCGAGAAGAATATAATAATATGAGAGCAAATTAGCTTTTACAGGAGAGCAACTGGCAAGATGATGATGTTATAGATTCCCTGCTAGCTGTTTAATCCACTTCCTGGAGTAAGAGAAGGTTGAATAGTTAATATAAATGTCAAAACAGGTTACTACATCTGGAGTTACAGCCAAATTTTAACATGGTTGGGGATTTCAACTAACAAGTGCGGAAATGCTTTTTTTCTCCTTAAAAACAAGTGCTTCATTTTGGGAATATCACTTTAAATTTTAAGGAGGCCTATAGCTCAGCCAACAGATCATTGATTTTGTTCCTTTCCATACAGTTTGGTTCGATCATAGTATTGCTGGTATATGATCATCTTCAGTAGATGTACCCACTTACAGATAATCAATTCAACAGAAATCGAGGCTTTGATTGATAGAAAGATAACGCAGAAAAATGTTTTCACTGTTCAGTTCATTGGAAATCATTCTCAAACTCTATTGTTACACAGCACTTCTTCTGTGCTAACAATCAGCTTAATTGTGAAGGAGAGGATGGTTGTGGGGAACTTTACATTTGCCTACATTTTCATAGATGCGAGCGGCTCTCTCAAATGTCAAGCTCTCCACTGACCACAAGTTTATCATCCTGCATGCTGTTAAAGTGTACATCACTTTGCATTAGTTTCAGGCGATAATTTGTCTGGTTTCTCAGCGCAAAATGAGAAATGGACAATTTACTGCTACACAAATTCAAAAGATGTATTATTTACTTTTTGTGCACAATTGTTTGAATCCCTAGAATTATTTCCACTATTTTATGAGAAACAGAGTTCATAAAATTTTCAAGCCATGATGTAAAGCGTGAATGGGTTGATGAGTGATCACATATAATAGCGTTCACATATCGTAGTATTCACATCATAGTGTACACATATAACTTTCACATTATTATTCACATATCATAGTGTTTACATATAGTCTTCACGTATCATAGTACTCACATATCGTAGTATTCATGTATCATAGTGTGCACATATCATAGTGTTCACATATCATATTGTAAACATATAGTATTCACATATATTATTCACATATCATAGTATTCATATATCATATTGTACACATAGTATTCACATATTATTCACATATAGTGTTCCCATATCATAGTATTCACATGTAGTGTTCACATATCAAAGTGTTCACATACCATAGTGTTCACATCATAGTATACACATATCATAGTGTTCACATATCATAGTATTCACATGTAGTGTTCACATATCAAAGTGTTCGCATATCATAGTGTTCACATGTAGTGTTCACATATCAAAGTGTTCACATACCATAGTGTTCACATCATAGTATACACATATCATAGTGTTCACGTAGCATAGTGTTCACATCATAGTATACACATATCATAGTGTTCACATAGCATAGTATTAGCCTTATCTAATACACTCTTTACCTATACTCAGCATGCAGCCTCTTCTGCTAATTTTAATTTTAGTGAGCTTTTGATGGTGATTAATCTCGCAATACAGGAACTGTTTTTACCGGCAATGCAGTGTATTTAATACCATTTTATTGGTTCATTTAATTTAAAAAAAAAGGGAAGTTCACAGCAAAGTTTATCTTTCCGTGTGCGATTTTGCTTGACTAAGCTTAAACAATTATTAACAATCTAACCTAATACTATATATTCTCTTCTAATTAATGATGCGAGCAGACTTTTTGTCAAATTAACAGCTAATTGCACCGGCGACCTTGCAATCTGAGCTAAGCTCAGGACAAAAAGGTATCGATGGATTAACTTTGTTAGATATCTACTTATTATTTGTATTAAATGATCCAAAATATGGCACAAATAGATGCAACTGTTGTGGATACTTTTCCAATTTTTTGTCTAGGTCGATCCGGCCTCCACTGTAGCCGCTGGCCAATTTGCGTCATACGAAGCATTAGATACATTTTAAGTCGTTACTCGATCTCATCATTTATATGGCCTACTGCGGAATACTGCCGATAGGTGAAGGAATTGTGCATAATTCTAGGCTTATTTACAACAAAACATTGCCATCTGCTATTTACTTGTCAATACAGTCAACTCTCCCCCACCTTTCTTTGTTTCTTCTTTTTACTTTCTTCCTTGAGCTCAGTTATGTTGATTAACATCTTAAAAATGAAACCTCTTTTTTTATTGCTGAAATTTTTATGAAAGACTATAGGTAACGATTTTGGAGGATAAGTGGTTCAAATGGATGAAGCTTGGGAAATGCTCAAAAGAGATAATTTTAGGATATGGGAGAGGAACAAGAGAAACATGTAAGACATGGGGAGGGTTTTGTAATAAGTGGAAGTTGTAGCAGTTTTGAGGGTTGATAAGAGTCAACTTTGCTATACTATTATAAATCAAATTAAAAAAAATAACCATTATTAACAATGTTAACTTGCTTGTACTCAATTTTCATTAAAATGAAGAACCTGCAAAATTTCTGAAATTTTAAACTACCTGAGCAATGAATTTTTTTGTATCTGAATGGAAATCAATTAATATGGTGGTTCAGATACCAACCACCCTTTGCTCCACCTTCCCCACCACCACCAATCTCTTTATCACACCAAACAGCGTCCTTAATTAATTTCCATTGCTCATGATATTTAGAAGATGAAGAAATAAGCATAGACTCTTTGGTAGATCTTATACTCAAGTAATTCATAAAATACCTCATTTATGAGAAAATAAAAAGTTAGGAGAAAACATGTTTTATTTGTAAATCACTTTTCCAATCAAAGTCAATTCATCACAACTGAAATTATTGCTTTGATGCATTGATCTTCCAGTACTTGTAGTATAAACTTGTACAAAATAGATTCACTCATGCCAAACACAGACCCTGCATTTTCTGTCATAAAATAATAAATATAATCTCTCATATTTAGTCATAATAGATAAATTGCTGATGCATTAGACTATTGATCTGCATGGCCATTATAAATAATCCTTTTGGGCAAACTTTCCCATCAATACATTAAAACAGAAAAAAAAAAATGAATTTCATTCAAAGGACTATGTCCAAAGATGGGCGAATGATAAAAATTTAAAAAAAAAACATTGCTTTCAGTGTCAGCTGAATCAAAGTTAAGTGTATCTCGTCAGATTGTTCTTCATGTTTGTTAACCTTCTTTTTTTGTCTTACTTAGAATAAAAGATGTCTGCTTTTAAATGTAACCTTGATCTAATTTGTTTGGGGATGATGTTGTAATTAGTAGCTGTCTCTTTCTGACATCATGAATATTCATAAGCTGATTGATTATTATAATAGTTCAACTCCATCACATATCCGCTGCTTTGATTATTAATTCCCCAGACGATGTTGTGAGTTTTAATACCTAGAGGCAATTCTAAGTTTTTGAATATATAAACCACATATACATTCAACATTTATAATTAGTCTTTCATTGTGTTTGCAATCAATTGCTTTAATTTTTCCGTGAATAAGAAGAATGGATCCAGCATTTAAAAGGAAAAAAAGAAGGGGGAGGGGGAGGGTGTGGCTCGAGGTTGTTGAAGCCAACTTCCAAGTAGGGAGCCATCTAATATTAAAATTTTAGACTTAAACTGAAACTGATGCCTGCCATTCTGAGGCAATATATTAGGTCTATAATTATGTCTACACACAAGGTTGTGCTTAAATAACTGGTACTGTAAACATATTTATGTGGGTTTGAAGAAAAGGGGAGGGGATGTGTATACCCCCTTCCCTCCCCCACCCTGTAGCTGAGCCTTTTAGAGTGACAACAAACACAAGGATCGCATCATATTGTACCAAAATTAAGCGAGGACTACCTTACGCAAATCCTACTGTCAAACTTCCCAACAACTGCGATTGACTGCAGGTTATTCATTCATTATTCACATAACTGTTATTCATCATGATTCATTCATTTTTCACTCATGATAATTTTTTTTTTCTGTATATGTGTATGCTTAGAAGTAGCAAGCTAGACTCTCTTTATTATCATGAATTTCACATAAAACTTTCAAATAAACCCCAACAAATGTTATTGTCATACAAACAAGCAACATGCATAATGAACAACAAACAATCTAGTGCAACAAGTTATAAAAAAAATATAAAAAATAAAGCTCAGAAACTAAAAACCTCACTAGGCAAGCTGGATCATAACCATCTTATAAACATTGACTGCATGAAAATCATATACTTAAAGCATAGTAGGCCAGGTCAAACCTCAACTCTAATTCTGGTGAAAGCTTGTCAACCTTTGGGTTAGATTTATTTTTTCTTGCGTATATACGGTATAACGCTACATGTCAGTCTGATGTGAAAGTAATTTCAGGCAGTACATGATGAAACGTACAATTTCCGCCATTAAATTGTCAAATTCTCTCTTTTTTGTCTCGACTGACATGTCAAAGATTTATACCAAATATAAAAAATGAAAAATTCGGGAGAATTCTTTGTTCTATAGTTTGGCTTCCTTCTCCAGAGTATAAACCAGCTGACTGTATCATCTCACACTTTGGGCACTTTTCATTCAAAAACGAGAAAATTACGATAACTTCAACGTATTCCCTGCATGCATGACTTTGCATAACCTACCTCTTTTGAATTGTTTTTACAAGTTCGATGAAGGTTTTTATACCAAACTTTGATTTGACAGGACAATCAGTTTGTCAAGATTCCATATGTCTGTAATGTATAATTATTGGCTCGGAATATATCATAAGGTGCATGGTCATATCATCAGTGATGGTTCAAGATTAAAATGTAAGTTTTCAAAAGTAATTTCTTGCATATTCAGGATCGCTGAAGTTCTTAACCAGACATTGGAGTACATTCAGTGTGGTGGCCATATTGGGGTAGTATTTCATTGTTCAATTTACTTTTAGAGGCAGGTCAAGCTGGTGGCCAAAGTGGTGGGGGGGGGAGCGGGTAGTGTTCAGGCTCAGGCCACAGTTGTGCAAAAAAAAACCACAAAAGTGCTGACCTGTTTGATAACCAAAAGCAGTACTTACCCTTGTTTTAGCCCATATTTTTTTATGAAACATAGTGTCCTTTTTAATGTTTCAGAAGTGGCAATTTTTGAGAAATCTATAGAACCTGAAAGTAATGTTGGTAATCACAAAAACATTCATTTGATTAAACTTTGGGATAACAGATGGCATATACACAGATGGCATATATTAATGCCAGGGCTTTTTAAGGTGATTTTGAGGTTTGTTTCCTCTAGGATAGTCATAATCTCTAATGCACTGCCCTTCAAAGCTTGTGCCTTGCCTCCTCCCCCTTCTCCCCCCCCCCCCCTCTTGATTGAACCATCTTCCACTGCCACTATAAACAGTTACATTCTGTTCATACTGAATGTAGTTAGTAAGCCTATATTCTTAGTTACTTCTTAATGCCAAAGTACTTTTTAATTCATAAATGGCAACTTCTGCCTCTGAATGTACGTAGTAATAACTAATTTGTTTATGTTCCAAGTGAAAAGTGAATAAATGTTGTTGACATTTCATGTCTTGGTTAAAGTAGGATCTGTTGTGATGTAATAATATTATTTAGAAGCTTCATTTTATGGTTTGTTCTCAAGGACATAAATTTTGGACGGGACAAGTTCGTCGGGATCATGTTCAAGTAGTGAACTTTCACCAACATTTTGGTTAAAGTTTTTTAAATTGTCAGCTCACATTTATTTAAATACTAAAAGTTGGAATCATCAATCATTCAAGGTTTCATTTCAAAATGATAACAGAAAATGTCACCTTTTTTCCCCCTAATATTTCGAAAATGCTTTTGTTTAGCTGATTAAATACTTTTGCAAATTGGTGATGTAATTTCAAAATCAAATTTATTCGGTAATTAATGCATTAATTTGGTTCAAAAATATTTTGCACATTAATTATCTTGGTACCATGATTAATTAGATCTTTATTTAAATAGTTATATGTATTTGATGGAGTGAAATTGCTGAACAGTGTAGGGAATTGCAAATTTTGTTTGTTTTTAGTGATTCTGTTTATAGTTCTT
>KN883463.1:107222-131093 GCA_000934455.1 Apostichopus parvimensis | reverse complement strand
GAATGTAGTTAGTAAGCCTATATTCTTAGTTACTTCTTAATGCCAAAGTACTTTTTAATTCATAAATGGCAACTTCTGCCTCTGAATGTTAATGTAGTAATAACTAATTTGTTTATGTTCCAAGTGAAAAGTGAATAAATGTTGTTGACATTTCAAGTCTTGGTTTAAGTAGGATCTATTGTGATGTTATAATATTATTTAGAAGCTTTCATTTTATGGTTTGGACATAAATTTCGGACGGGAAAAATTTTTCGGGATCGTGTTCAAGTAGTGAACTTTCACCAACATTTTGGTTAAAGTTTTTTAATTGTCAGCTTAAATTTATTTAAATACTAAAAGTTGGAATCATCCATCAATGGGTCATTTCAAGTTTCTTTTCAAAATGATAACAGAAATTGTCACCTTTTCCCCCTAATATTTCGAAAAATGCTTTTGTTTAGCTGATTAAATACTTTTGCAAATTGGTGATGTAATTTCAAAATCACATTTATTCGGTTCTTAATGCATTAATTTGGTTAAAAAATATTTTGCAAATTAATTATCTTGGTACCATGATTAATTAGATCTTAATTTGAATAGTTATATGTATTTGATGTAGTGAAATTGCTGAACAGTGTAGGGAATTGCAAATTTTGTTTGTTTTTAGTGATTCTGTTTATAGTTCTTGTCTCAGAATTTGTAGTCAAAGCGAAGACGTAAATTTAACAGCATATTGCTAGAAATTGCTAGTTTATGAATGCAGCTGGAAAGATCGCAAACCAAAGTTCATATCCTCTGTCAATAATTCTATCATAAACTGGCAAAAGTGCAAATTTACACCAATATGTATGCAGCTCCAATCTCTCAATAATACCAACACATACTCATTAACCACTACAAAAGACCTTGTCATGTGACATCTGATAACCGCTCATCCTCATGAGATGAGCAATTTACAGGAAGGTGTCGTAAAGAATTAATTTCATCGGGTATAATACCTATAAAGAAGATCTATGTATTAATTGTATGTGCCTGTACAGTACAATGCTTGGTTCACATGCATTGATGTATATTGCCAGAAATTTAAATTTCTTTATCTGTAAGAGTCTGCTTGTATATATATTCTGATTGGATGTCCAGATGTCACAGTGTTTACTCTTTTATGTTGTTTTTAGTTGTTGTTGCTGTTATTTAAGCTCTATTGTCTTTTAATTTCTTTGTGTTATAGTGACTACACCATCCCTGAAATCTTCACCCAAAAATAGTGATTCAAATTTGATTCCTTTAAAACTCACGATATGGCAATTTGCATACTTACTGAACTAATTTGCATATTTCATGAACTAATTTGCATACTTACTGATCTAATTGGCTTCTCATGGGAAAGTTCAACTGTCTGTTATAACAAAAGGAAGAGACAAAAAATGAACTAATATAAAAGTAAATATTAATGGAATTTCTAACTAAAATAATTAAATGTGGAGGGAAGACAATATTGCTTAATAAAAGGTAACATAATATCTTCATAATTTTCAGTGTTATATTCAAATAAAAGGCTTGTTAAATGTAATTCCAGATGTTCCTAAATTTCTCAAATGTTAGCCAAGTTACAGTCTACACCAGTTTGGACCCTGCTGATTGACAACGTACACTTTCTACAAGGTCAGGCATGGCGATATTATGTTCAAGGGACAAAATTTTTTCATTTATTGTTCACCACAAGGATACAGAGAAGCTGAACCACTGCAACAGCCCCATACCCCCCCCCCCAACTTATACCTCCACCCTTTCATTCAAAGAATACATTTAGCAATTCCAATCCATTATGATAACTCTAATTGCCCGTAATTTTGGTTACATTGCTATCGTGGGTAGAAAAGTTTTAATAGGAACGCCAGTAAAAATTGCCGTGAACAAAGACCGACATAGGTTGTTTGCAGATGGCCAACATGTCAACTATAAAAGTGCTCCATGTATTAATTTGATTGTTGCATATATGATACAAATTTTGACAATGGGGCTGTTATACATAAGTATTGAATTGCAATCTTCCGACACTAGTGATGATTATAAACATTGTTACGACAAATTATGTGCATTATAAATAGTCACTGTATTAACATTTGTGTGATTAAAAGAAGTTATCAAACCGCCGTATATTGTTCGGGAAGAGATGGTAGGGGATCTGTTTGGTATCTAGCTGATTGAAATTGTTAGTTGCTTGTTTTATAATGGTACATTCACCTTTAAATATGTCATGTGTCCTTTAAATGGCTGAAAATCATTGCTTGTTTTTTTTAAATAGTTTTCTTTTTAGGTAGGGGAGGGAGGTGCTTGGGCAGAGAGGGCTCTAGACAGTTTTCTCATTTGCCTAACTGTTCATATCACGCTAAACGTGTGTATTTTGTCACAACGTCACACCATAGGCTAGACTGATTTCTCAATTGGGTCACTCTTCATATCAGGTTTAAACGTGTGTATTTTGTCACAACGGCACACCATAGGCTAGACTGATTTCTCAATTGCATCACTCTTCACATCACGCTAAACGTGTGTATTTTTGCCACAACGGCACACCATTGACTAAACTGATTTCTCAATTGCATCACTCTTAATATCACGCTAAATGTGTGTATTATGTCACAACGGCACACCATAGGCTAGACTGATAATTTGTCAATAGCGTCACTCTTCATATCATGCTAAACGTGTGTATTTTGTCACAATGGCACACCATAGGCTAGACTGATTTCTCAATTGCATCACTCTTAATATCACGCTAAACGTGTGTATTATGTCACAACGGCACACCATAGGCTAGACTGATAATTTGTCAATAGCGTCACTCTTCATATCATGCTAAACCTGTGTATTATGTCACAACGTCACACCATAGGCTAGACTGAATTCTCAATTGCCTCACTCTGTATATCACGCTAAACGTGTGTATTATGTCACAACGGCACACCATAGGCTAGACTGATAATTTGTTAATAGCGTCACTCTTCATATCATGCTAAACGTGTGTATTATGTCACAACGTCACACCATAGGCTAGACTGAATTCTCACTTGCCTCACTCTGTATATCACGCTAAACGTGTGTATTATGTCACAACGGCACACCATAGGCTAGACCGATTTCTCAATTGCCACGTCACTCTTCATATCACGCTTAAATGATGTATTTTTGCCACAACGGCACATCATAGGCGAGACTGTCCAGACTTTTTGCGACTCCTGCACATCTCCATCATGCGGACCTCACTATTATACCGATCCATGGACAGACATGTACCGTATCCTGGAGCTCAATCTGTTGTAATCTATGCACATTAATTATCAAAAGTGCTGTCTCTCTAGGGGATGTCCTACATAGACCAAAGGTGTTAAACTAATATTCTCTCCATACTGCGTCTTTCTCCTTCTTGGCAGATGGGTAAATAGTTTATATTCCATCAGTAAATACTGATGAAATTTACTGACATTTTGTCAAAGCTATGAAAGGTACAAGGATGATGTATCTGTATGTATAGTGTAAATAACAGCTTACTAGCTGTTTCTCTCTGATTGGTTTATAGAGTAAGGGAATATGCCGGTATAGTGTGGATACTTTTAGGAAGGGGGTGTGGGAGGGGAGGCTGTTTGAGAAATTGAGGAGAACGGAAAGGTGAAGAGGGGGGGGGGCGGGGAGGCTGGAATGGCCGGAATGGATCGAACAGAATTAAATCATACCATAAAAGGTGTAAATTCAGTTCGTCAGCTGGGAGTACGTTATGTTTAAACTCAACAGACAGCAATGTTTTCAACCTCAACCAGGTGAGATGGGAATTAAGTCTTTGCTGCCATAGGTGTTGGGGGGTGTGGGGGGGAGGGGGATAATGCATAAACTTCAGCTGTGTATTTGATGAGTAATGGAATGTTGCCCCCAAAGAAGCTATCACCTCTACACAGCATCCAAAATTGCTAGAACTTGTTGCTTGAATGTCTGAACTCCCCTCATCTCTAAAGAACAACATAAAGCAAAATGTATGGAGCAACCTAGGGCATTAAGTACCCACTTTACCCCCACTCTGCCTTGCAGTGGGCAATAGCAGTCTCTCCACACCCCCCTCCCCATTTCCCTATCTACCTTCAGTGAATATTATATGAACATATCACTTATTTATTTTAGAAAGTGCCCAAGAATGAATGATCAAAACACATTCAAACATATATTAAATTCTTGCACACATGTACGTAAATAATTAAAATTGTTTGCAAGTATCTACGGTATAAGCAGAGTGGTTTACTCTGCCATTTACGTAACAGTTTCTGATATGACTAAGGCCAGCTCTCTTCCTATCTGCGGATGTGATAATGTCATCGGGCAAACTGTCCTCCTGATATGCCTCTGATCTGTCACAAAATGCCTCTTACTTATGCCGAGCTTTCCTTCACTTTCTGTTGAAATAAAAAAGTAATTTTTCAGCTCCCTCTTTTCATTCACTGGCAAAAATGACTTACTGACTTTTTTCATTCAATCTCTCTTTTTGGTTTTTACGTAAAGTAAAATTCTCTTCTCTGCGTTGTCGTTTAACCTTGATTGTGAGTCGAAGACCTTCTCTCCAAGAGCCTATACTCTGTAACGATATAATTGACAGCCCGGTGTGGTAGGTACCCTTGGAGAGTAACTACTCACACGTGCCAATCATCTGTAACATGAGAAACGATTTTTCATCCTCTTCTGCTACCTCTCAATCCAAGAGACAGAGATAGCGATGTCATCATTTTGTCGATTCTTACACCATTGTCATAATCATTTTTGTATCGACTAGCCGGAGGGCAGGCTAATGCACAAGTGCCTGTCTGTACGCTGAGTTTAATATCTTCTTGCTCATTTTTTCCCCCCAAAATGTGAAAAAGAAAATTTAATGCCAAATTTTGCCCATTTTTCGTCTCTCTTTTTCGACTTTTAGAGGATACTTGGAGGTGATGTATGGAGGGGAGGTAGGGGAAATGATAAATGATAAAAGAATGATTTTTAATAACTTTAATCACAGCACAAGATGCAGCTTGTCCTATGTTAGGTAAAAGATTTTAACTTGGAAACTTGGAAAATATTAGTTAATGTTGAATAATCGTATCGTTATTGGACATGTAACTTGGTAGATTTGTAACAAGTGCTTAAATTTAGTTAAAGTACTTAACTTCACCTAACATATTGTGAAAACTAACTCGTTACAATCCATACATGTATGATTGCAGAATACAATTGTAGTTTACAATCAATCGCAAAATATTTTCTGTAATCGTGTTGCCAATACAACTAACACAGTTTGAACGTTTTCAAATTAAATTGTGCAGAACGCATAGTTACGTAGATACTGTGTAATATCATGCATATTGTTGAAAACGACTTTTCCAAGATCCCTATTTATTATTTGGATCCAAATTTAATTCCCTATCTATTTCATAATTCAACTTGTTACAGTGCAAATTAAATTGTGCAGAATGCATGGTTATAAATACTGTGTAATATCATGCAAATTGTGAAAACAACTTTTTCAAGATTCCCTATTTATTGTATGCATCCAAATTTTATTTTCCTTTTCTTTTTTTTATTTCACTTTTTCCGGTTGCAATTTAATTTTGAAATGTCTACGACTGAAATATTTCGCAGTCCAGCATTCTCTCTCTCTAATGGTGATCTGCCTTAAGGCAGGTCCCTCACCAAACACAAAATCATAAGAACCCCTCTTCTGCATTCCTCTTCAAAGTGAAATAATTTCTGCCATCTCTGATATCACCCATCAACATTATTCTCTTTCTCCCTCTTGGTCGCTTCCCGTTCATTCTTCCTTCAAGCACATCTTTCAGTAGTCCGTCATGTCTCAAGATGTGCCCAATCCACCTTTTCTTTCTCAGCTTAATAGTTTCTCCCAGCCTGCGGACCTCACCAACCCTCTGTAGAACTTCCTCATTTTTGACCCTGTCTGACCACTTTATGTTCTCAGACTTTCTCCATAGCCACATTACACCAGTGTATAGTGTGACTTTGTGAGAGTAAGCTATGGTATAGCTGTTGAAGGGTAATGTTCTGAGACCCATACCATGTGATGAAGACTGTTTGATCTTCCTCATACGTGGGGCGCCCTGAGTATGTAAACGAGTTGTAAGCTCTAGGTACATAACAACACCCGTGACGACTTAAATTATGCGTAAAATAAATCCTTCTCCTCCGTTCTTTAATTTATAAGGAGTTTTAATGAAATGAGCACGTCAGTCGCCCCCGAAGCTGAACCAAGCTTATAAGCATCACACAACAGTTCAGTGAACCGCGGCAAAAAGTAGAGCCAGCCTTGCGGGAGCATGCACCAGTTTCAGTTTATAGTCTTTGGCATTATAGCCTTTCTGTCAATCTTCCCGCCTCGTTTTGTTCTATTTTTTGAAGATGACGATCGTCAAGAAAAAACAAATTCCATAAAAACTTAAATGTGTTAATTTGAGCAAATACAAGAGTGTTATGCGCCAGCTTTTAGGAAATGAAACACGTCTCCAAAATTATGTGGAGTTTATTTAATTTATTCATTATAATGTGTTATTTGTAGATCCATTCATGTTCTGCAGGCTTTTGTGAGAAGTTATGTAGTTCGTAGGGAAAAAAATTTCTGTGGCGTTCGACCGGCAAATGACACCAAAATTGTTTTGATTCAGTTGAGTTCAATCTTGTAGGGGCTTTATTTCCATGTTGCAAACGTGATGAAATGGGGCTTACGTAAGGAGAACAGCTGTCAGTCCCTGAGCTACAATTTGTCAAAATATCAGGTCTCTCGACACAAGGGGAAGAAAGAGTTAATCAGTTAATTGTTTGCAATGGGTTTTGCCCCGTCATTATCTTGGGCATAAGAACTATCAAGTGTCATTCCCCCTCTCCCTCCCCTCCCCTTCCCCCTTGGATATCTTCAAATGATAATAATTGATGTTTTTGTTGTCATTTTGTTGTTGTCGTAAAAAAATTGAATAGTATAAGTATATTTCACATTTCATTATAGGTGTTGAAAGCATTGTTACAAAGCAATTATTTTAATTTTATGTGATTGCTTTATCATAAAAAAAATATCAAAATAATGACAGGAAATGTAATCTTCTTTGTCTGTTGTTATATTCAGAGTGTGAACATTATTAAAAACCAATTATTGGTGATTTTTTTCTTTGGGGGGGGGGTCTTTTTTGTCATCAAAATAGCAAATGTTTTCTAGAATTCATGACATTTTGTCTTGTTTACTTTTCCTCAAGGTCTTAAATCTGACACTAATATAATTCATATCACTAAAGCAATCGCAAAATCACAGCAATTTTGTCATCGTGTAAGTGTGTGTGGGAGGAGAGAATATATGTGGAATTTTATACATAAACACATTCAATCAGTTACTCTCCCAAAACACCCAAAATTTCTGCCCGTTGCAATAATGTGGCACTGCTTACATTGTTCGTCAAGTTCACATTCGCCTCACTCCCCCCGCCCCCCACGTAATGTGAGTATTTTGACAAGCTTGAGCATTTAACGACCGTTTTCCTACGTCAACTGATTATTTGTTGGTGTTTTATACCAGTGTAATTTCATTTTCACAAGTAGAAAGGTCATTTACACTTTTCTTCTACAGTTTGGAAAAGTAAAATTTTTTTTTTTTTTGGCTCTGTATCTATATATAAGTAATCCTTGTGATGGTTTGACCAGAAGTGCATCATGCAGTCAGGTCTTAGTGGTGGCCTCTTATCTTGATTGATAATCAAAGAAATAACCATTTGGAGGATCGTTACAGGGCTGCAATCTCCGCAAACTCCTGTAGTAAAATACTCGGAGACCTTATGGAGGCATATTGCTCATCTTTTATAGATGATGATGTCACAGAGTGTTTTTGGCTTCTTTCTCTCTCTCCACCTCTCTCTCCTTCTTTGATTGCTTTCACCAGCCATCTGAATTAGTGGTCCAATAATGTATGTCAGTGAAGTTTTCACTATATTATTTCACATGGGGTATGTACATAGTAGCATAGGTGTAGCAGAAGGAGGGGTATAGACAGGGCAGCCACCTCCTCTCTCATCCACCCCCCCTCCCTCCCAACATTCTATAAGATAAAATCATCCAAAGTTTGAGATAAAAAGTTGCAATTTCCAATGACCCATCTGAGCCACCAAATCCTAAACCAAAATTCTTCAGAAAAAGATCCTCAAAGGCCAATGGCTTTCTGACCCTGGACACTTGCTTGGCTTCCTTTGTCAACATTGGATACTTGAGAAAGATACAATTACATAGAGTCCGTTAAATTCTGCACTAATTAGACATGAGCTAACTCTATCATGATTTGCAATTAAATAGCATTGATAGATTATGTTTCCCCATTGAGCAGGTACTTTGAGGGATAAATATCCCAATATTAGACTTTTATTTAAGTGAAAACTATTTCCATTCTGCTATTTGGAAACCCCACCTTAAACTAGTTTATTAGTTTGAGATATGGTTTATAGTGAGTGTATTTACATATTTTGACTGCAGGCTAAACCTTCAACATTCTACGTGGGGGGGGGGGGGGGATCACAGTAGGTCCAGGCATGTGATCATTTGTTATCGCCGTTAATTATTGTTCAAAAGCTTTACTTTCCTATGATAATCTTTTTGTTGAATTGTCCGGAAACCAGGATACATATTTCGAATGTATGCTCATAACTATAACAGCTGTCAATGTTCTCTATATGGCTAGAATTTTTTTATATTTTTTATTTTCCAAAATATCCCTCAATAAGTATAGTATAGTTTATAAATATGATAAAGAAGAAAAAGAAAAACAACAGCTACTTTTCAGTTGAATAAAGCCGTGACATTCTTACCTCTGCTTTTGACAAGATAAAAGTATATTCACAAAACTTGAATAATTCATGAGACTCTGACAATTACAAAATGTTACATGAGGAATCAGTTTTGATTAAGGATGCAGAAGTCCAACATTTTTTAAGGATGCCTTTATTTAAGGATGCAGAAATCCAGCATTTATAAGGACGCAATTTTCAAGGATGCAGAAATCCAGCATTTTATGTTGGGCAATGACAGCTTCAAAAAAAGTGCATCTGACCTGTTTAATTCGATAGGTCACAAAGGTGGTTTGAAGAATCGACACAGTCTTCCTCCAAATTTGAAATGCTTGCCAAATGTTAATATTTTTAAACACAATATGAAAACTTATATATTTTGTTTAGATGTCTGATATTTGTTTGTCTATCTTTTTGCCGTCTTTTATGTGCTTTTGGATGTTTACCGTTTTTCTACTGCATTATATTGTATATGTATTTTGTATTGAAGGCTCCTCTGGAAAGCAGTGCTTCTGCACTGAGCAGGACTACCCTCATTAAACATGACAATAATAAAAAAAAAATAATAACAACACAGCTAGAGAAGGCTGGACACAGAGTGAAAAAGGACTGTAAAACTTGTTGTAACTGGTTGAAACTGTGTTCATCTGTTTCTAATGTAATAAATACAAAATGGTCATGCATTGAAATTCTTTCATTAGATAATTCTTAAACATCCCTCTGCCATGTGTTTGAACATTCTGATTTGGTTTAAATGGTAACTTGATAACAGTCAGTCAGTCAGTCAAAATCATATCTAAAAGTGTGAATGAAAGTAAAAACGAGATGGAAAACTACTCTGTAAGCAGTTTAAGCAGTTACTTTTTGAAACTAACTTCTGAATAGAGAATCGAAAATATTAATATCACTAATTCACATGAATTAAAAAATTAAATAAAATTGAGTTCATCGTTTGATCTGTGCAAATAGTATCTGAAATATGTTTTACTGTTTAATTTTACTTTCTGTATATTAAGCTAAAAGGTTCCTTGTGTGCTCGGCGATCAAGGTTTTTGCTTACATTAATAGCTACACTGAGTGCAATGTCCTTGGTTCCACTTTGAGTTGCCTGGTATGGAAAAAGGATTTATCGTACATTCTGCGGTTTAATTAATTACCCTTATCAGCTAGCGGAGGTAAAATGTTACTAATGCATGGCTAGTTTATCAATTAGACTTCAGTCTGGTCTTTTATTATTATTACAACATTATAATGAGCACATTCAGGATGGAAATATAACGTACATCAACTAACTGCTCTGGCCACCATCGCTGGTAAGCACACAGGTCGAGAGGTTACTGACCCTACAATTATTTGTAGTGATATTTGCACTTTGCTGTGGACATGAAGAGTGATACAAAGTTAAGCATTTTGGGATGAGCCATTGACACACTATTTAACACTTAGACAAATGATATAATGTTCTAAATTGTAAATATTAAATCTTTCACCATTCTGAAAGTTATGTCAGCTAGTTCTAACTTTAAAGTTTGAATAATAGCTTATATGTTAGTAATGATTTAAAAGTCATCAATATTTGTCCCAAAAGATTGTTATACTATAAAAATTGATTTTATCAGTCATATTCAAGTCAAAAGTAAATACTTTACTCTGGGGGTAAATTTTTTTTCATATAATTTGAAAAGAGCAAAGAATTTTTTGTACACTTAACTTGCAGCCGTCTTTTATTTAATCTAGGCCATAATTAGTTGGTGGCTGTACCTATAATATATAGCAATTTCTTTAAAAGGCATTGTCAGTCAGTTAACACTACCTCAGTTGCATAACATTGCTAGGATCACAACCAGCCATATTCAATATAACCCAGAAAGTGGCAGGGAAGAGATTTCAAGAGAAATATTGCTATTTTATTCAAGTAAGATATCTCTAATTATCTATATTCTCGAACATTAATTGGGGTATGTTAAAATTTCTGAAATGGGTTGGCCTCATGAGTGAAGCAAAATATTCTGTGGATGGAAGTAAAATTCGTAAGGAAAGTTTACGCATATATCAAGTACTTATTTGACTAAATGCTAGCACGTTTCCATTTTAACTTTCAGAACTATGACAGATGTCTTTATATTCGTCTGCATGTATTTTAATTTAAACGCTTTATAATCAGCTGCCACTGGTTATTATATGCCTCCCAGAGAATATCATTTCCACCAGATGGAATGTGGAATTTAAACTAAATTTGATGAAAAATCTGGTCGATGTGTATTATAGTGACATACAACATATCAATCGTTTGTTACAAGAAAAAAAGTCGTAACCTCGGTCATGCATCCCAGGGTTTATGGATGACTTAACTTTGTCATATCTCTGGTAAATATACCGTAGCTGTTACCAATGTTCTCCGCAACATGTTTGTGGTGGGTGAAAATGTACTTTTATACATTTTTGGCAGACTTTATAAATTAATAACTGGTATACTGTATACAAGGTTTTCTTCTACCTTAATTAAAACATTATCGTGAGCTTGTTGCATAGAACCTGTCACTGTAGATGTCAGAGAAAGGTGCAGGACAATTGTTGGGTATGTATGAAGGCTGGAAAGAGACACCAATAAAATTAAGAGGTGACTGATCTATGTGCCATTTGGTGCCATTTATATTTTTGAAGGATACTATCAGTGAAAGGATTGAGGTAGAACTGCAGAGCTGGGAGGGGGGAGGGGAGGGGGGAGTTGCATGGTCCCCATAATATACCACCTTATTCATAGCTACTTTGACATGCTATCACATAATTTCATCACCCATGGGAGATTTACTCTTTCAAAGTGCTGTGATAGTCATATCTGCAGGCTTTGAATCTACAGGTTTTCTTCAATCCCCATACCTGTTGCAGCATATTCACAGCAGCTTCACTCTTTTATACACAATATTTCTAGGAAACACACGGAACCCTTCATGATTGATTCAGAAGGATTTGTCAGATATATTTGGGATGAATTAATTTTTTGTCAAAACAATTTACTTGTCAGATGACACTTTTCAGTTAAAATTTATGTAAAATTTAAGACTTAAAAATTTACCTTCCACGTACCCCCTCCCTCCCTTGATCAACACAAATTGTATCCTGTTCATAAATCACTGCTAGTAATGCCTTCTCATGCATCTAATAATAACTCCAACATTAAGTTTCCTCAATCACCCCACGTACCCTGCAATAGTCGGCCGCCTCCTTTTATTCTTTCCTAAAGGTGACCAGTATTTGGCCCCAAATTTTAACATGCTAAAAGTAGCAATAGTTTTCAAGTACTATCATGAAGGCTATGAGTCTCCATACTAGGCACATATAGTATTATTATTATTATATACATTATTAGAATAGACAATGAAATGTCTGAATGTAGTTAACGTCTTTGAGGAGTGGTAGTTCAAATACTTGCTAATATCTGCATGAGCATGGGTATGGCCATTATCTGACATTTCTAGCATATTTGAGAGCAATACTGATGGCCGCAGTCTTTCTTGGGAGATAAAGGAATTTGTAAAGATAAAGTTTGTATGTACTCTCATATGCGACCTGAACCATCGGGCCTCTACACTTCCCTCTTCACTCAACGTAACTCCGTCCGCATCGATGCGCTAATCTCTAAAATTTGCGCTCGTAAGTCCGTCCTCCCAGGCAATCAACCGTCCTTCTCAAAAATCCAAGTTTCGTCCGTCTGAATATCCCGCAATCTCTCGTCTCTCACTCCGACAGACTTCCTAAATGCGAATGAATTTTTATACATCCTCTTTCAAGTTCATGAGGTAGGTTTATATCCAATGCCTCGATCCATCCAAACAATTTTGTTTTTTTCCTTCGACTGGAGGTGTGAAGTAATTAATTGTCAACAGTGAGACAAATTGATCAGGAACTCCTCTTAACTGGTTGTAGTGCCATGCAGACAGATGTGGATACACAAATCAGGCATATACGGGCCGTGGACGCTAGATTAGCCAATCAATTAGCCGTAGAGATGAATAAAAATCCCCCTGGACTTAACCTGAAGAATGTGCTGAGGTGTGTCGAGATTTATTTCATCTGCCAAATTGAAAAAACTAGAAAAATGTTAAAAATTTAAGACTGAAAAGAAATAATGGACATGACTGGGTAATATGTGACAGATAAATGCTATAATGCACTTTGCGATATACTTATATCAAGACATCGACTCCCTTTCCGGAAAAGAAAATTTTGAGAAAATGGGAGAATATATTAATACCTTATTTTCTAGGATGAAAAAGCCTGTCCCTAAGCAAATCAAATTCACAGCAGTGGAGTATGATAACATTTTCCCCCGTAAGAAAAATTCTATCCTTAAAGACTGGTACTCCATCCAAGTGGAGAAGTTCATCCCATCTACGTAGGTACTGTTGACGTTTCATTGTTCAATTAGCAGTCGTTATCACAGCTCCACTATTTTACGAATGGACGAACAGATAAACTTGCAGGGTGAAAGCCACGCGATGTTTGATAAAGGTGGACTTGGTAGCAATTTGCAATTGAAAAATTAGTAATTGAAACATGACCGAAGAGGCTCGATCTAGTCATGTGATCAGCGTGTTCTGTAATGAGCAGTCGGGTGTAAAAAGACATTATTGAATATCTGATAAAGTTAGAGAGAGAGTATTATTTATAATCAGCTAATTCTATCAAAGAAAATGTTTCAGTTGTTTGTATTTACTAAAGGAGGATCTGGTATCTGTTAATCCCCTCTTCCTCTCCTTCTATCTGCCCCTTAACTTGCCCCTCTCCCGACCCCCATCTCCCTCCCTCTTCTTTATGTGCAGGGTTATTGCAAGTATTACCCCCCCCCCTGAGGTTTGGTCAGTTGTATGATTCCAATGTGCTTAGAGTTGAGCGACATTCATATATGTATCCTTTCCTGAACTTTGAAAATCCCTTTACGGAGATCAAAGAATCTGCAGGAGTAAGTAATACCTGTGACTATCCTATACATTTTGGCTGCTGCAAAATTTTATGCTTTGATTGAAAATTTTTGACAGAACTTGAGCTTCCTGTCTTTAAGTTCTCAACATACATATGCCACTTCCTAATTTCTTTCATATCTCTCCAATTTCTTCAATCATCTTTTGAAATATTTCCTTATATCCTTACCTGGTTCGTCTCGGGCGTGCAGGCACGTGTC
Source organism: Apostichopus parvimensis (assembly GCA_000934455.1). Classification (NCBI taxonomy): domain Eukaryota; kingdom Metazoa; phylum Echinodermata; class Holothuroidea; order Aspidochirotida; family Stichopodidae; genus Apostichopus; species Apostichopus parvimensis. The sequence goes on along the minus strand of KN883463.1, from coordinate 117,083 downwards.
ATGTTTCTGCCACTCAAGTTTGACAAATTGCCAGAAACATAATTTGGCCACAGGATTGTATTAACTTTCCCAAGTTTGAATTAAAACTTTAACATAACAATTTTCAGCGTGATAGGAAGCGTAAATATAATCAGGGTGTGATGTCACGAGCACCGATTTCTGGGAGATTTAAATCCGAGAATTATCGACAGTTCTATGAAAGCTAGGTATGAAACCACACGTGCAAAGTTACAAATATTTACAACTTTGCGAGAATTAGTCCTGCCTGTATCATTTTAGCATCGATGACGGGTGATACCATACCAGGATAGATCTTTAGTTCAAATGCTGAGATGATGCGGCATTCTCTGGTTTCTCATCAAGGATGAGGAACTGTCCATTGGAAGGTTATAAGATATGTTGGATGCAAGCACTTGTAACCGCCTGAACCATCCAATGGTTTACCACTTGACTGCAGTTAATTCCCTGGGGTCCTACAGGTATATAGCTACTCTGACTCATTATAAAATGCTAAAAACGATATACTCAGGCCCTCAGCTCGGATACGGTTTCTTGGCAGGTGGGAAGATTTCTACAGAATCAAATTTGACATTGAGTAACTTTTCTACCAAGCAGTACATATGCACACTGCTCGACTATACACTTGAACATGTCCATGTTTCTCGTACGGAAAGTTTTCTTCCCTTTATTTGCTTCAGAATCTTCATCAGTTTACAACGGTGACTTTCTAGAATATGAAATACAAGTTAACGAGAGAGATTCGGAAATTATTTATTTGTTCTGTTGTGTAATATGTATGTATTTCTTAGATCCTCTTGTAAGCAGGAACTCGCGAAGAAGCCTCCTTGGCTTATCAAAGCCGCAAGCTGACCTAAGCCAGTCTCTTACATTCATATTTAACGTCCATGATTATGAATTGTCACAACTCTGTAACTGAACGACATACAGTAATCTTGGAGTGACTCGAACCGGGGACCTTATGATTGGAAGGCACCGGCGTTTACCACACTGAGCTATGTGTTAATATGTTAATTAAGGTGGTGGTGTAATTCTGGTATGCCTATAAAGTCCCACAGACCAGCTCCCCGATTCCCTAAGGCAATCAATTATTAAACGTGTTAATTTTGCCATGCATGGAAGGGCAGAATATGACAGTTTAAATAATTAAAGTGAGTTTCTTGATGAAATTGGTTATCTTTATGTGATATACAAACAAATGTTATTATACCATTTACATTAGATATTTTTCTTATGCACTGGCTTTTTTGAGCAAATGGCTCAAAAAATGTGAAATTCTAAGCATGCTCACACAAGGCCTCTGATCTTCAACAAGATTTAAGAGCTTGATGAGAAAACCAGTAGCTATTATAATATGATTTAGCGTGGCTGCAATTAACTTATGGCATTAATAAATCACTGATGTTTTCCCAAAAACCGATTAAGGGATAATTGTCTTTAACCATATATCTCTTCCAATGATGCCAGACTCAAAGACAGGGCATATAACGGTGGTTGTGCATGTATTTATGGGACCTATTAAAGACCGATTGCTTTTAGTCAAGTTGAAAGTAATTGTGTATATTTACATTATGTAGCACGCGTAACTTGCGTCACTGACTCCATTGGTCAGAAACATCTGCAGGATTATTTTGGGTGAATTCTTTATGTGATGACAGGACAAATAGAGCATGAATTTTTGAGAGGTGGGGGAGTGGCGGGGGGGGGGGGGGGGGGGGGGGGGGGGGGGGTTGGTGTGTGGTGGAAGGTAGGTAATTTCATATTTCAGACCTCTTAAATCTAATAAATTACTGTGTAAAATGTAATTACGTATGATTCATTTCTTTCTATCTTATGGCAGAAATCATTTTCATGAATATGGTATTTATTTTTTTTTTAAAGAATTGAAGATTATCAGTATGAATTAAACTCTTAAGTTTAAAATGTTTATAAAATCTGGTAAATGATTATTGAAAGGTCATCAGTGTAAGTACCAAATGGTCGCCTGCTATATTTAAAAAACAAGAAAAAAAGTAAAATTGATTAAAGGTTGTCAAAAATAACTTCCCTGAAGATTCAATTAATAGAGAGTGAAAATGTCTCAGTAAGGAGAAAAAAGGGTGTTAGAAGCATGTTTTTTTTTTAAAGTTGAAAATGGCGGTGACCAAGATTATCTGATATTTGGGAGCATGCAATGAGGTTGACCTTTCAAATCCGTACAAAATGCCAATATATCAGATTACTGAGTAATGCATGATTGTTGATGAATCAAAGTGCATAGCTAAATAATAAAGGAGAGTTTGGTCAATAACTTACTGTTTTCTTCTTCTTCCTCCCCTTTGGCGATCTTTTTGCAGGACAAACTAATCTACGAACAGTTGAAGAACTATGTCTTCAAACATGACCTCTTGGTGGATAAGCTGATCTATAAGGTAAAATTCTTTTCCAATGTTTGCTGAACTCTTTCTTGCTAATAAATGCCTCCAATTTTTGACAGGATTGTTTTTTTGTTTTGTTTTTTTTACGTCAAAACATGAAATGTTTGATCTCCAGTGATCCTTGCTTCCCTGAAATGTAGGTCAGTCCTGTCGAGGGGGCAACTTGGGAACATTGATCAATTTTTCAGCATCGCTTGTGTTCACTGATTAAGAGGTTCCTTTAAAGGGGTGGTCAAGCCAAACCGTGGTTCTTATCTTTTGTGATTTGGAACCGGAACGATTGTGTTGAACAACTCCCCACCCCTCCCCACCCCCCCCGCATGCCCCACCCCAATTAGTTAAGGATTAAATTTGCTTTTGTTTTGAGAGATAGATCTGCACCATTGTTTCAAAATTTTATATCAATCTGTGGCATGCAGCCATTTTGTCAGTGTGTAATATATGTCAATTCAACTCGTAGTGCAAACAAGGATCTGTTTTGCATTACTTTAATATGTTCATATTTTTATGGTGTAGTTTCAAACACACCGATAATGGATACAATAGCTGGCAAGTATCATAAAGTCATCTATGCCAGAGAGAGGTTTCAACAGCTGCTAATTGAAGACTATAACACCTCATTACTAGAGACTAATGAGACAAATGCAACAATTAATAAAGCATTAAAATACAAATTCAAAATCACTATTGGTCCTGTGATGAATCCATCTTTGACTGGATTATTTCATTTGTGTTATAATGTTGTCAATATAAGTCACATTGAGAAAGCATTGAGATTCTCCTAAATGGATCACTGGTAGTTGTTTTATGCATGGATTTAAGTTGTGCGTGATCATGAGTGCATGCTGCTAGACTACTGAAGATAGTAAGAGATACGCTTCTCCTTTAATGCAATAGTTTATGAATGCTTTTCGGTTTATTCGTAAGGGTAAATGGGCTGAAATACTATCTTTAGCCGGTATTGATGACAGTACTCTTCCCTCGTTTTTGGGGTGGTGTGATTAGATGGTTTCATTTTGCACAGATATATGCAGATCTTTGCCAAAATTCCAGGAAAACATTTGTAAATTGGAAAGAAACACTCCTAGCAGCTACTGTTTCTGTAAGATGAGTGACAGGGAGATTGATATGACAAAGTTGCACTCTTTCTTCTGTGACAATGCTCGCTGTTTTGAACGCATTTCTTGATTAAATCAAGTTCATAGATAGGTGAGAATTGGAAAAAAAGGGGGGATTAATTTAGCCATGGAATGCATCCCTCCTGTTTCAACATGACAGAGAATGTGGATGATGGCAGGACCGGGGGGGTGGGGGTGGGGGGTGGGGGGAGGGGACAAAGAGGGCAACTGCATGGTTAACACCTAATAGTACTAAGCTATTTCAAGCTCAAATTATAAACAGTGGATGAATTTCATGTGGATCCACATTAGTGAGTACAAGAACCAGTTTTGTTTTGGTAGAGGCAAAAAGTCATTTGAGGTCAAGAGTCTGAAGTCTAGTTAAGACTATTATGCTCCAAAACTATAGATTGGATTATCTTCATACTTCACATGTTGATCCATCTTTTACTGAGTTAAAGAAAGCTATTGATTTCATGTAGAGTTCAAATGTCATTTGATGTCACTTGTGGTCAAGTTGTATAAAAAGTTACAAAAAGAACTTGGAAACTCAAAAAGTTAAAAATTAATTCTTTGGATGACCTTCATAATTAGGTGCAGGTGCCATTTAGTGAGAACTCATTGAGCACACCGAATTTTGTAAAGGTCAACAGAGGTCAAAGTGCCGAAGGCTAGTAAACACAATACAGGCTAATAAACAAAATGCATCTGAAAGAAAAGGTTGGATGAAGTTCATACAGGTAGCCTATGGAACAGTTATACCTTAATTAGTTAAAGAACCTTATTTAGTTCAAGAAACCTTATTTAGTTCAAGAAACCTTATATAGTTCAAGAAACCTTAAATAGTTCATGAAATGGATTGCTTTTTATGGAGGTCAAAACCATTTAAGTTCCCCAGAGGTCAAATTCTGACAAGAGGTAGTATATTTCAAAATTTCATACTAAATGTAGATTCTCATTAGTGAGTAGCAGAACTCTATCGTTAGAGGTCAAAGGTCACTTGAGGTCCAAACTTGAACATATTGTATGCATGCAGGCTTAAACAGTAAATGATATTATATCAAACTTGGTGAGGAATCTCTAAATCTGTTGGCTTTCTTATAATGTCTTTCATTCTCAACATGTTTCACAAATAGTTGTATCATCCCAGCTGGCTAAACATTGTCAAGAACTTGTTAAACAAAATGGCTCTCCCTCTATATTCCAACACCAAGACAGCTTAAGTTGTGACTTGTTAGCCATTTCAGTTTAACCAAGGGCAGAGCCCTTCGCTGAATAATATCTATCACCTTTTCATTTCTCACTATTTCCTGCCTGTTCCCGAGTACTACAAACCAGAAATATATGTTTAAATTGTGTATAGGTTTAAACTAAGAAAACATCTCCCTGCTAGCCATTAAAGGCATCCAATATTATATTTTGGAAAACCAACTTGAGATTTAACCTTTGCAACTTTTTCAGTCCAAATGGACATGAAAGCATGAGCATTGTTGGGGGTAGGGGAGGGGGAGGGACATCCGTTGAAATGATGACAATGTCATTTTAATTGAAAAAATATTTCACAGAAATGTGTATATAGTGAATGTCTAATTAGTTTCATTCCCAGCATGCACCATTTGGAAACACCTTTTTCTCTCCTCCTTCCGTCAGGATGTCAAGTTGACTGCAACCAATGATGACCAGTATTTTGTTTTTGAGGATTTTATCCACCAGGTTCTTCTACTATTCTCAAGGGACACCACAGTTTTGAAGCATTTTGCTCAAAGTTCGGCAACACCTCCCAAGTCCTATATCAGAGGTACAGTAATAGTACCTGTGTTTGTCTGTTCTTTTTTTGTGTGTATGCGTGTGTGTGTGTCCATTTGTGCATCTTGTAGACAACAGACTACCTGGCCTCAACAACGTTTAAAATGTTTTACCTTCTTAAAAGGTGGCTTGTCCCTACAGCTCTTAATACCTTTTCAATAAATGGCTGAAGGGCTCTCCGGTGAGGGAGGCGAAGACGCTCAGAGACTTAACGACTCATCGCAGCCTCTTATGACCTTATACGGGAGAGAGTCTCTCTCATCTTAAGCGAGAATATTTCTCACAAAGAAATCATCTGGGAAAGGAGGTAGCCTCGGTGTTTTTGTTTGGACTTTTGCAGCAGCTAAGATGAAGTTTAGACAATTTCATGTTGACTTACAGGTTAAGCCATGACTGTTTTTCTCTCGTTTATTAATGGAAAAAATGGAAGAATAACAAAATGATCCCTTTTTGATACATATGCGACGATCGAGTTACCATACCTGCTGATTATTATTTATATAATTTTAAACTTGAAAAGCACAGTCTTCGTTCTCAGGGTCATCTTGATTTATATTTGAAAGAGAAGGGGCTAATCAGGGATGATTATTTCCGTATAAAAGAAAAAAAAGAGAAAAACACCCGGAAGTTTATTACCTCTCTAATGGTTCAAGTGATGATAGTGCTCTTTATGGGTTTGTGTTTCTTCCCAGGAATGCTCGGTGTCAGCGATTATGCAGTCGTGTACCCTCCCAACGGGATCATTCCATTTCATGGGTTCGCAATGTACGGTAAGTTATGAGATGTCCATCTATATTATATGGGGGGGGGTGGGGGGGGTTTGTACAGTTTCTTGTAAAAACTTCTTTATACTATTGTGTCAGTGAGTGCCAAACATAAGCTTATTAAACAGTTTTTATTGCAAATACATGATACTTTGTATGTACCAAAAGATTGATCCTTTCTATTGTCTTCAATGGATGAGTCTGGTGGTATGGGGACAATGTGTGTCATATTTTTGAGGGGGCTTTCGATGATGGGGGGCGGGAGCTTGAGGCACTTATTAAAATCGACAACAAAGTAATCATAGATAGAAGTTAAAGAATTCCTAATGATCCTTTTGATCAGTTTTCATTTTAGAATGGTATCGATTTGTATCACTTTGTGTAAGTTTTTCAGTTTTTTTTTTATTGGTTTAAGAATTCCTTGTTTGTTTCATAAAACTCTGTTGTTCAAAACAAATGCTGTGACAGTCTATAGTTGTAGTCACCAATCTACATAGTTCATTGAATTCTCAATATTTTCATTGTGGTTTATTTTTATGCTTGCATTCGATAGACTTCCTCCTCCAACCCCCCCCCCCTTCCCTCCCTCCCACACACTCAAACACAGCTTTCTGTTGAAAAAAAATATTACATTTTTGTCAAGCTAGACGAAACATGACATTCTGCGATCATAACAAAAAACTATTCTATGGGAATGCTCAGCTATTTATGTGATTTGAAAGAAAAGTTTGTAGATAAAGAATATTGTTCAGCAGTTTGTGTTTACATGGTGTCCTCTTGTGTGCATAAATCACCACTCGGTCCAGGCATGTCCTTGAGCTTTTTGGAAAATTCAGACTCTGTGTTGTGGCAAACATACCATTGATTAAAAAAAAAGTCTTATTTGTTTTCATTAGCCCAGTATTGTGTATAAAACAGATTCTTCTTAATCATGCCCGAATCTTGTTTTCCAAGAAATGTAAATTTGCCCCAGTGGGATGTTGGAAGAAACATACAAAAAATTGAAGAGGTCAATTAAGGTCACAGTAAACCATTGATTTACTTTCATAAGTAATTCATTTTATTTGGCATATGTAATTTATCTTGTCAAGTATAGAGGGAGCTGTTCAACAATACATTTATACAGCATAATAGTAATACTTTCTTAAAGCTTATCAGAAGTACTTGAGTGTAAGTATCCTTGACATATTTGACAAAGGTCAATTAAACTGTGAGTTATGTTAACATAATTTTACATTTAATAACAATTTTAAAAATACCAACTTGGTTATTTATATTTTATTTATAACTTATCCTCCCAAAGACATTCAGAAAATTACTGACAGAAAACATGAGTAAAAGGACATGACAACAGCTGTGATACTTCAAAAAACCATACCTTGAAATTAGCTTCACTTTTTACGTGTAGGACAGAACAGTGTTTTCGCAAGAAAGAAATATTAGGGTTTGTCCAATTCCTGGAGGGGGGGGGGATGTGTCAAATTCATGGCCCATGGGAGTGGTTCAAGGGTAAGGGGATGAAATTATCTCAGGGTCACACCACCTCAATTCTCGAATCCTGGACCTGCCAGTGATACTTGTTACTTGCACTGGAAATGTAACTAGATGCTATCACATACTAGTGCAATGTTATGTAACTGCTCATGTTCATACTCGATCATACCAAAGGGAGAATTCTAAATACATACTCACACCAGGGAGCTGCTACTCTAAGAGTAGCAGCTCCCTGCTCACACTGTTGTAATCCTCCTAATATACAAGTCTGCAGTGCCACAGTAACTTGCATACTGTGTAACAAAAGGATTGCCAAAGTCATTCAATACAACCCAATCGGTGTGCAACGGCAAAAATATTATGCTTTGCTCTCTTAGACAATGAAATCTTGTTGCTTGAAAGGAAACTGGGGCAGTTCCTCTTTTTGTAAAAACAAAATGCGATTAACATGATATATGGTCTCACAGAGCAAAATGGTACAATTTAGGCCGAGATTTGAGATGGGCTATAACGACCCTCTGGTGCCATTCTTTCGTTGATCTTCGTAAGCTCGCAGACGTCGTTACAGATTCGGAGAGGAGGTCAAGCATCCCGAGAGTGTAAATTGAATTTCTTTTGACTATCCTAAAAGTTTGTCCAAATTGTGATATTTTCTGTTATCCCAGTTATTAAGCCCTCGACTAGCCGCTTTCTCGGACAGGGATGTTTGCGTCAACCGGAAGAGGTCTGGGTTTGATTTCACAGCGGCAGAAATTTTTCAAGTACGGACTGAAATGATATCATCTTCCTGGAGTGGCTCTCGAAATTTGCCGCGTTGCGAATAGCAATCATATCGACAGCCAGTAAAATTGCACGGGTACTCGTACAAACATGTTTGTAACCATCGCATTGATTCCACCACCCTGAAAAAGTGGAACTCAACAGTAATATAAGAAAAGGCAATAATTTGACTAGTGGAAATGTCAAACTCGGTTCCTTTCTGCCAACGGTTTAGGCTTTTGGCTTTTCCAACAATACATGTTAATAGAGTGCCCAGGGTTCTTTACAGAGATTCTGTCGTCCGGCCGGATCGAATTATTCATATTAATACAAAGTATAAATCACTATCAATATTAAAGTGTGGGAGAGTGTACCTTGGTCTTTTATAAATCAGTGACATTTTATGCTATCAAGTCATACTTTCATTCTATGCTATCATTAAATACTATGATTTAGTGCTATGATTTTAATATGCATTCTGTCAGTTTATGATATGATTTCATGCTATGATTTTAATATTCATGCTGTCATTTTATGCTATCATTAAATGCTATGGTTTAATGCTATGATTTTAATATTCATGCTGTCATTTTATACTATTATTAAATGCTATGATTCTGAATGTTGATCAACACCAGAATCCCTTAACAATGTAGCTTGTTAAAGTGACTGATTGAGTCTTCATTTCAAGAAAAGAAAGATGTCAAAAAGTTTGAATTTTCACTTATCTTTTTGTGTGCGGTGAACGCTGATCCAAAAAAATTTCAGGAAAGATTACTATTTGAGAGTCTTGAAACTTATCTATATCTCTCGTTCTTATTAAACGCTCACTCAGTAAAAAAGCTAGGACATCTTAGCTTGAGCAGTATTGCAATTTTATATTTGGTAATACTAAGTTGGTAGATTTGGTAAAGGTTTGACTGAATACAAGCAGCTGCTATTACATTAACTATTTTTATATAATGTTGTTGTCTGTATATCAAATAGAATGTTGATTTATTTCCATATTTTACGGCTCACACCTTGTATTTTGACCAATTGGGAATTAATTTGCCTTTTTGGGACATCTAAACTGTATCAGTTTTCAAGGGGAATCCAATTCATATACTGGTTGTTTTAGTTTCTATAAGTCAAAAAGTTGATTTAATTCTTTCCATATTTTAAAGGGACACAGTACTGTGCTAACATTTCAACTGTTTTTTTTCAACATTTCAAGTTGTGAATATGTCTTTTATGTACGTCCAGATGTTTCAGCTCACAAGGGGCAATAGAAATGATACAGTCAGTTGCTAATGTTTCTAAGTATCAAATAGTTATTTACTAAACTTATTGTGTATTTAATAACTTGTTCCATTTGCGGTAATATTTTACTGAGCAATACCATTCATTCTGTTCCAAAGGTGAATGCAATTGAATTAACCGAAGAACACACTTTCATGATTTCTTTGGTTTCGTAACGATTGTTATATAAATCGAATAAATCAG
>KN883463.1:92633-103177 GCA_000934455.1 Apostichopus parvimensis | reverse complement strand
AAATGTCCTATGTAGGTGGTCCATTTAGAGAATTTTACCAACAATTCAGGGAGATGTGTGCTACTCTAGTTGTGGTAAGGTATACCCAAGGAGGTGCAGTGGCCCAGTTGCAAAGGGGGGGGGGGGAGGGTTATGCAAGGTTGTTGCCACAAATTTGAACCAGTTGTAGAAACTGAGGAATGATTAAACAAACGCAAAGTTTTCTTTTCTTTTCTCATCGGAAAAAAATATTATATTTACTTTCATGACCCAGATATGCAGAGCCTCGGGGTCTAGTTTGCCCACATTTTTTTTTTGCATGTTTTGCTTTGTCTCTCTTTACATCTCTGGGGTGTATCTTGCAGTTATTTCTATAAATAGATGTTCAATTAAAGACAATTCCTCGGCTAGGAGTTCATTAATGAAAAGACAAACGCTGGGAGAAGACTCCATACGGAAACGGTTCTCATTTCGCCGGTCGACAAGAGAGAGTACCGTCGGTGTATAATAAGGTCCTTGGAATGTGTTTGCGAGTCGCGATGTACTTTTTCTTCTTTTTTTTTTAAGCCGTTTCTCGATAATCCCATCGGCATTATCTGCTTAAAGCTCAGCTCACCGATTGGACTCTGTAGACTCTCTTGAGCGTAAAATATGCTTCCTGTCCAATTTGTTGAAGAGGTTTTCAAGAACGGTGCTTAACAGTCTCTTCTGTCGGGATTGTCTATAAAGACACAGAGTTAGAGCTTTACCTTCAGAATAGTTGATGAGAGGATGTCCAAGAAATTGCCTCAATCCCTGGAGTGGCCACTTGTGTTCCCTGATTTGCACTACAGTTCAGAAGGGAAAAGAAAAAATTTGCCATGTCCCGAAATCTCAGCTCGAGTAATTTTTCGCCGGCAAGTTCATTCCTCTGGAGGAATTTGCTGGGGCAATCGTCAATAAAAATTGAATCGGATCATATTTTTTTCATACGCAAAAATCACATCGACCTTGTGTATCGCCTCCTGATCTCACCTCTTGTAACGGATTGTACTTTAAATTAAAATAGGAACAACATCTAGGGTCCATATCTTTCAACATGTATTAGTCTCTTATCTTCAATATCTTTCTTTGCTTTTGGTCTTAATGTGTAGAGAGAGGGGGGTGGGGGGTGAGAGAAGGGGAATGTGTTGGAATTTCCAAGAAGTAGTAACAATAAATCTTAATAAATGGTAGAAAAATTAAGTATGCACATTTTGAATAATTGCAACCTTTAATATTGACAGAATTACAAATGTCCTCATTTCACTATATTTTATTGTCATTATATTTGCAAATTAGTCCGCAAATTTGAATTTTCTTGTCTTGCGAGAGAGGTGGGGGGAAGGGGGTGGGGGAGGTTTGCTACCCCTGAGTTGTACAAACTTCTATTTCTGGTAGATATTTCATTGTGAAAAGATCTTTCAAAAAGATGCCTTGATTGGTTGACTAAATTTCATCGACAATATATAGGAACCCGCAGAGTGGCCTAATTAACAAAGTCAGATTACATTTTGACCTCAAGATAAAACACTCTCTCAGGATTCTCTCATCACATGAATATTAATTAGTTTAGTAATTATACATCCCAGTCTGAAAACTTGTGTAAGTTATGTAAATTTCATGTCAGTAATTAATCACATGCAAGTCAAAAGAAAATTTCAAACAAATTTTCTTCCGATTCGTTATAATCATTGCATTAGTTTTAGAAAGTAAACCAAACTCATTACAGCGATTAGAACATTTTTAGTTCCATTTTGTATAAAAAATCTATCAGTGCCAGAAAACTTGTTTAAAAAAAATGTCTATTTAAATAAAAAAATGTTCCTTTGCTCTGAAATAAACTTCACATGCCTGAAAATTTGAATTAAAGGTAGTAAATTCTTGTCTTTGGGCTGTAATTCATCAAATGAAAGGTTCAGTAGGCCATAAGTGCTGTTAGGGATGCCAAGGTTGTTTTGACCGTTTTTTCACTCGCTCACTTTTACTGTCACTATTCGAGATCAACTTAATACTCGTAAATTGTACTTTTCAGTTTAATATCTTATCACCGGCTAGACAACATTTCCGTCCTACTTCGCCACGATATAGCAGATTTCTACCAGCATGCGATTCCCGGAGGAAAGACCAGCTCCATCGTGCCACGTACCATCAAGTTCTTGACCTCAAATAATTTCCATCTTTTGCCATTTTGCAGATTAAAATGCTTTGAATTCTGTTACCATCTTTCATCATCGTGAAACTCGTTATCATTCTGTTTAAAATGGAGAGCTTTCAAAAGAAAAATAGAAAAGAAACAAAGAATTGTCCTTGAATCATTATATTAGTAGAAACAGATAAAAGTGAGAACCTTTTATCTTTCCAATTATCATATATGTTCTTTTCCTGTTTACTGAATAAACAGAAAGATTTATTTTTCCTCCTGGGATTGGCAGCTCTGTTTCACTATGTAAGGATTTGGAAGATCGGTGTCGCCCGACTCCAATCACTGCTATGGGGTATCGTTATGGACTTCATTTAGAGACTCATTTACGACTGCCTTAACAGCTGTCGAGACCGTTTACACCACGTAATAGAGAGTAAATAATATATAACCAAAACACACAAATCTTGCCTCATTTTCTAGTTCTCCATCTTTAATAGTCGTGTTCTGATCACTGGAAGAAACTGACGGAGTTACACCATTGTGTCATCCAGGGAAAAATTCTTGAAATTATTTATATCGTAGAGAGCGTCTTGTGGAAACAAAAATCCTGTCCTGCAGTTACGGTGCTTGTTCAGTTTGATTTAGTACTTGTTTAAAGATCAAAAAGCTAATATGTTTTCTTTAAGTCACCATGTGTCTGGTTGTTTTCCCCTCAAGGTTGCCCCCTTGTTGATCAAGTAAACTGGAATTGAGAGATGAGACCAGAGAAGTAAACAGTTTAAAACTCTGGAAAATAAATTTGAAGCAATTTCAAAAGTCAAATATTACAAACACCAGACAACAGGGGATACAGAAGAATTGTTTGATTTTTATAAAATATTAAATCTTGGCAAATCTGATATTAGATATGATTGATCTACTATAACTTAATGACAGATTCCATTTAATGTCAAAAGAAAATATAATCCTCGATCAACACTTTCCATTTAATTACGACGTGCAGAACAGACATTTTGAAATCCATTAATTGTTGCTTTTTTCTATGTTGTCCTTTCTTTTCTTTATTTTCTCTGTTTGGATTTGCATTCTTTGAATGAAATTTGATAGGAAAAGCCATTGAACTGCATTGCAGTACCAAAAATGATTCTATATGCAGCCAGAACCATAATAGGATTCTCTGTATTATGAGAGTTTAGTCACATGCCAGGTACAACTTGGAACACTTGAATTTCAGTTTCCTGCCCAATAAAAGGCAGCATTTTTCAAACTTTTATGAATTGATATCTTTATACAGATTTTCCCAATTTTTCCAAGGATATTAATGATGACAGAGGCAACAGACAGGTTTCACACTATTTGTGTATTTGATATTTATTAATGCCAGAATCCACAAAACACCCTCTGTTCACAAGGGCTATCCAGGAGTGATATTTAAATCCCTAAAAGGAGTTTGTTCTCAGGCAGCAATTAATAGTTAGATCCCAGGAGACGGCAGTCTGTAAGAGACGTGTACGTTCATACATATAATGTTATTGATTTAACAATTAACAAAATTATCAAACACGAAACAAAAATACACTAGTATTGCTGCTAAAATTGCAATCAAAACACACATTCTTGTAATATTGGTGGTGTTTTTTTTTTCATGTTGGTAAAATTTAGTGGACCGAAACATTAAGTTGTCTGTCTTAAGTTTGCATACATCCCAAAACCTGTTAATAGTGTGAATGGAGACTTCAAAAAATAGTTGTCATCAGTATATATTTGTTTGTTTCTTTCCTTCTTTCCTTCTTCTTTCTTTTTATTTTGGATGTGGATTTGGAGAGGAGGGGGGGAGATGGGGGAGAGGGGGGACTGCTAGTTGTCCCACTCCCAGTCAGCTTCTGACCACTACTAAGGTCTCTCTGGTTTCCTTTTCGGTGGGGCTCTTTCTGAAGAAAATCCTGTTGGGACTATTAAACTGAAATGCCAGGCTCACATACATTTATCCTTTTCGTCCTCTCTAACTTAAGGGTATTGTCATAATTTGTGGCGAAAATTTATGGGTTTTTTTTCTATCATTCAGGGCATGACATCAACAATTTTGTATTCCATTTTACAAGGAAAGGAGGAAAAGGATTTTTCCTTTTTCAATATACTCTTGACATTTTATTATTTTAACATTTTTTCCCCCTTTCTTTTTCATTTCCCAGGGTATTGTGTCAATCTGCATTCTCTTTGAGTCTCTTCTACAAGCCTGTCAGCCACATCTGTTTTACCATTTAAGGCAGATGGGGGCTCATCCGTGAGTATTTCATCTCCGTCATTTGTCATGTTCCGACTGCAATCAATGTTGCCAATGTGTCTACATCTGTCTGCCTTCGAATGATTCAAAATCAAAGATTCATTTCTTTCCTTTCCAATTCTTTTTTTCTTTTTTTGATTTTGCTTTCCTTATAATGTCTTAAGGACAGAGAGTATAGATAAATGTTGATGGGATATGGCAAAGAAAGATCGCAGTAATACATCTTTGGAGGTGAAATGAGCAGTCGAGGGATTGCCTAAATAAACTCGGAGGATTAAGCGGTAACCTCAAAGGGGCCTATTAAGAGCCATGGTTCTGACTTCTCTCATCCGGCTTGAAAGAATTTCAAACGTGTTTCTAAAGTCGGGATAAGATGTATATATTATATACCCCACCTACTTCAAAATTTTTCTATTCCAATTCATTTTCCATTTTATGCCAAACTTTATACTGTTTGTTCCTGGTTATTTTCTGACTGGAATTTCATGGAGAGCAGCACATATGTGCTATATTGTAAAGAATATTGTTGATCACCAAACATACTAATGATATTTAACACTGATAGGCTAGGGTGAGGTAACATACTTTACCGGGAAATGAAACAAAATTAATCAATAGAGGGGATGTGTCAGTTTATTTTTTTGGAAGAGGGTGAGGGGGCCGGGTATCACTTTATATTGATGGAAGGTGTTGAGGGGGGTATCACTTTATCTTGTTGGAAGGGGATGAGGTGAGGGTAGGGGAGGGGGAGAAGAGGTGGTGTGGTTACAGTATTTTGTCTGAAGAAAAAAGGACAAGTTGTCCCAGCCTAGGGGATGGGTCTAAGTTGAGTGGTTTGCCCTTGCCTTTGAAGGTTTAACCTACATGAAAATGGTACAAACAATTTTCAAATATTCTTTAAACATATTCAATCTAGCATACACATGGATCCACTTTTCAGATAGAGAATGCTCTAACAACTTATTAATCCTGATAAATTATAATAATATGCTATGTTTACCCGAGCTGGAGCACATGCCAATTCTTGGGAACATCATGGAAGCCAGCGCTGATTGAAAAGTTTACAGCTTTCATAAAAGTTTGACGTAAAGGATTTTACTTGGCAATCGTTGAGAAGGTTTTCACCATTTCATTTGAGCTAACCTCTACAAAAAACAAAATGTTTGTCTGCCGGAAATGTAGTACCTTATTCCTAATAGAACTGAGTGATATATGCATTCCTACAACATCACAGTTGTCTAAATGAATATCCTACCATGGTTATCTGAGTTTCCTTCTCATGGACACACACACACAGATTTTTATTAAAACACTTCCCCAGAACATATCACCGTTAAGCATCTACCATCGAGGAGAAGTGACGGTGTCTCGTTACTATTCCATTCCATTTTAACCTTCTTGCACTCTAAAGAGATGAACAATTTGAAGGTCGGGACACTACAAGAAGAGACGTAACCAAGGGATCCGTTTACCAAGCGCCAAATGAAGCTAATCTTGTCTGGGTTTCTCCGCCGAAAGTAACAGATTAAAAAACCTTGTTTTAGCACCAAACTGGTCAGACCCACCAAACCCGGGAAATAACTCTTCATAGCTGAATGTCCTTGAATCCTTGGTCGTTTAATATCGGGAGAAAAAGCACTTGGATTGTTGATTTTGCAAAGATTATTTCCTTATACAACGTTGAGTTCTCCAGACTGTCGTTAAATTTGTCGTGGTATATCGTGACACCCTCTTGCTTCCCAAGTTCCCAGGATTGTCAAACTCAATCTGTCAGACATTATTTTACATTCTTTGTTATTTAAACTTTGCGAGCTAGGGAAGAGTGTCTTAACTTATACTCAGCAGCCATGACTATGCGATAGGCGTCATACATGTGGAACATCCTGGGGGCAATTAACACTGGCGTAGTGTTTAATAACGTTACCATATTTTTATGTGAACAAAGGAGGAAAATTTGTCGTGGCTTTGGGGGGGGGGGAGGCAGAGGTTGGAGGTGAAATGGGTCTGAATTGAAGGGGTATAGCTCTCCGCTTTGTAGGGAAAATTTATTTGAAATGGTACCTACATGAAAACAGTTCCAGAGTTGAAATCAAATAGCTCAAAACATAAGTTTGAAATCATACTCATTTGAAGGAGTGTAAATTTTTAATCCTAAATGCCTCTAAAATTTTCCGGACGTTCTGGTAAGATAGAAAGGCATTATAATATGTCGGAAATCCGGACATACTGGTCACCCAGTACAAAGTATAGGATATGTGCATCACAATATTGGATATTGGGTATTAATTGACTTCGTGGTTAGGAGAGGGGAAATGTTTAAGGATGCATTTCACTGAATATTAAAGTCGTCGTTTGCAATTAAGTCATAAACTTTGTGTCATTTCTGACTAAGCTAAATAATAGCCTCACATAATTGGATACAACTTCATTCTAACTACAAATATCTAAATTTGTGCTTATATGTAATTACCATTTGGTTGCCTCTAATTAGTTAGTTCTATAAAGAATACGTTTAATTGTAATTAATGTAATTGTTTTAATTGTTTCAGGAAGATTACACTTTTTGGGTACGGACCTTCACTGCCCCTTTAAATGGGATCATAAAACTTGCTAGATATGCTAAGTTGGCCGTAAAGAATTAAAACCTTTAACGATATAAATTGAAGCAAGTAAACACTTTCTGAAATATCGTAGTGCACATTAAAGATTCATAAACTTTGTGACAATGGTTGATTCTAGTGCAAGTTTCAGATGGCTTACACTGTACAAGGCATACTGTATGTCTTGACTTAATATTATTAACCATGCAAGAAATACTATCTTTGTACTTCACTTAAATTTCATGTCTTCAAGGGACATTTTGGTGACTGAAGCTGATAGCTCATTGCAAACGTTTTGTGTCCTTGGGCCAAAAACCTCATCCATTTCCCCCCCCCCCCCTCCCTATTGAAAATGTATATTTCTTTACAGTTGGTAGTATATATTTTTTTTTGGCAACTGCAGAGTGGGTGGGTGTTAATTGTCAGTATGACCATTGAACTGAAAATATTGTTGTTTTTCTATGCAAAATTGAGATTATTTATGAGGAAAGTAATATATCATGAATAAATGGCCGTATCCAGAGTGTTTAGCCATGCAAAATGGAACATACCGAAGTGGGGTAATTAGTAACGGTGTGAATTTTTTTTTTTAAATATATTTATTAGCTACAATTTTTGTCATTGGAATATCCCTTTAAGTCTATTCCAATCCTAAGGTCACATTCTAGCGATAATTTTTTTTGCTGCTTTAAACTTTCATAAATCCGTCAATGCTATTAAATCTGATTGTATGGTATCTCTTGTCTGTTGTTGCTATGGTAATGTATATTTTTAGTAGATTGTTTCATATTAACAACCAAAGTTTTATACCAGCCCCTTAAACTATAGATAATATAACCACCTCATTTTGCCATTTCACTTCTTTTTTTTCCACAGTATGTAGCCTATAGATGTGTGTTGTGCTTCAGTTATGAAGTCTTTAACGCATGTTTTTGATATGTAACCATGGGAGAAACGACCACTTCTCCTTTCAACATCTCAGTCATCATCCCCATCTTCTTCTTTTTGATGCAGCCGAAAAAAATGTTTTCACCCTTTCCTCTTCTTCCTCTTCCTCTTCTTCTTTGTTTTCTATTTCTGGTATCTCTGTATTATTAATATTCATCAAACACACCATGATAGTAAATCTTTCTCCTAAAGATCATGGTACTTTCACAATCGCTAATAACTGTCACCATCCATACAATCCAGGCGACTTTAATTGAAGTCTTAATAGAATATGCCACGTTTTTTTTATTCTTCGTGCTTTTTTTCGTGCCAAGAGTTTATGTCAAAAGGAATACCATAGGCGATGATAATGGTATCTGGTTCTTCGGTCCTGTAGGGCCATCGTTCGTAAATATTTACCTTCTCGGGGAAATCTCTCGTGAAATTAAGAGCGTCTTGCCGCCCGTTGGTGTATCATCTTTGCCCATTAAGTGGGTGTTATGTGATAAGCTGGTTTAGGCGACGAGAAGGTGACAAAGTGAAATGCCCGATTAAGTGACTGTCGGGGTTTATAAGGGTAGACCGATTAACGGGCAATGATGACAGATTCTATCGTTAGATAAACGAATGATTCCATGGTAGCGGAATGCATATCAATCACCAACATGAGTCGTAAGAAACTTGTAACAGGATGGAGTATATATATTTAACGATGAGTATGCATACACGCACATACACACACATATACACCCACACAGGAGAATTATTGAATTATCCTTGTATGGTAATAAACAAATTGATCAATGGTGCTAGGGATTTGAATAAATATATGACAAAACATTTATTTATTTTTTTATTGTTGATGTTGCTTTTTATCTTTTTTGGTTGGTTTCTTGATATCAAAAGGTTACGTTTAGCGTTCAAATGGCTGATGAGAGCGTTCTCTGGCTACCTCGCCAGCGACCAGTTACTGCTTCTCTGGGATCGTATCCTTGGTTTCAACTCCTTGGAACCTCTCGCAAGTAAGATTGTTTACTCTACATAGATTGACAAGAACAAAATTTGTACACCTTATTGTTTTTTTACCAATTCTGGTAGTCGATGGCAATAGATTCATCGCTCTTTTAAAAACCAACTTTACAAATGTTCCATTCTATAGCCATAAATTTCACTTTTTCTTTTTAATTTAATTTACTTCAATGTTCATATGCAGGGTTTTTTGGTGTGATTATATGTTAAACATTGACAGAGGTTTCGACAGGCGAACTTTTTAAGGCTGAACATTACTAATAAAATTTACTTTATTACTCGCTAGGCAAACTTTCCGTATTGTTGACTTCAATGAGATATTGTTTACCGGGGACAGAGTGCACCTGGAAAATTACTCCACACTTGAATGAAAATATTGATAAGTATTAATACTCTCTAGTATTAACATGGTGTTAGCTTGTTAGGGGTCCAACTTAATTCTGAAGGTGCTAGATATAGGGTTGCTACTGACAACAAAATCTCCGAGGGCACATTGACAACTCGAGGAGAAGAACATGAGATGACAATCATGGCTCACAAATTGCTTAAAGTCATCTTGCCTCTGGGAAATCATGCAGGTTGCATATTTTATAATGTTAATACTTGTGAATGTATACAATTAGTAAAGTACAATGTCATAGCAGTTAATAGGAAGCTGGAAGTCATTGATTGGTTATTAAAGTTGTTTGCACTGTAGTATGCATAGTAATGCATATGCAAACATGTAGGCCTATACATTAATTCATAAACGACTGAGACCAGTATATTACACATAGTCTCATAAATGTATTGCCGTAGATTAGTCCGCAAGTATCCAAACCAATTGCTTCTTCATGCATAAAATTATTCTATGGGTTGCCTGACATTCATTCCTCCAGAGAGGAAATGCCAGATGGAGGATCAGTCATTGAATTGCAGGAATCTCTCCTGCCTATTGCCAAATGTCCGGCCAAATTTTAGTTAGACTGCTTTTCTTCATACAATACTGACAAAGCTTTTCACAAAATATCCTAAAAACAAAAACTGATAGAAAACGAAACACTTAGTCAGGTTAGACCTATTAAAGTATTGATATTTGTGAATGTGTATGTCGAGTGACCGCTGGTAAACTAATAATCTGTGCTATTGATCCAGTTTTATGGAACAAGCTTGTCATTTATATGAATTATTTTGCATTTATTAAAACAGCCGTTCCAATATTTACATCTCGTTTCTTTTGTGAATTTTGGCAGTGAAGATTCAATCTCTCAACTCAATGCTCATTTCATGTGTATATATATATATGTATTTAAAGCACGTACTTAACTTCCCTCATATAACATATTAACATATGCATTATCCCTAATATCACGATAATGAATCTGGCAAAAACTTTGATACGGTAGTGGGCACGTCCTTCTCCTTTGACTCCTTCTCTCCTTGATTGTAAGAAAATTTGCTTATTTTGAAATCTTTCTTTTGATGAATGAGTTACCCAGCTGCACATGAATTTCAATGACTTTTTTAAATCAGATAATTTAGGCAGATACTAAAGGGTTACAAATGACTGTTTTTTCATGAA
>KN883463.1:67289-91189 GCA_000934455.1 Apostichopus parvimensis | reverse complement strand
TTATGTACAATATTCTCTACAGAAATTTTAATATACAAGTTGGAAGTTTTTAAGCTGTTAAATATTATAAAATAATATCATTTTAAAGGCGGGAAAGTGGTTTTCCTTTTTTTTTATGTCAGGACGGTATTTCCTTCAGTTGAGCCTTCTCTTCCACCTTCTGTAACGTCTGTTGCAGTTCAAATTTTTTGTAGCGCTGCCATTGGTCGGTCAGATCCAGGTCATCGAGACACTCATCCTGACTGGGATAAGGCTCGTACTAATTAAGAGAAAGAAAGATGGTTCTTAGATCAATTTATCGAAAGCACTTCTAGAAAGATTGGATACGGTTTGGTCTTAGTTGTTTGGGAATTGCTCAAATGTTGACGATTTTATAAAAAAAAGCTACGACAAAAAGAGCCAACTCTACAGGTTGTACCATTGAATCATGTCATATGTTTCACATTACCTGATGAAGTGAATGTATCTTTAGAAGGGTGGTTCAGGTGGTCCGTTGAACCAGGGCCCCTTGATGCCCAGGGCCCCCAAGGGTTGATTCCATATTTTGAACCAACAGTTCAAAACTGCCAGGCATGTTTTCTAATTAGTAACAACATGCCTATGCCTTTGTTGGTTTTAGTTCACTAACAACTCTTTTTTTTCTAGTTTTCTTCTAGTATTAACTGTCCAGTTTAATGCCCAGATATCTCTCTATGTTCTCTAGTGTTACATTTATGACTTTTGACAGTGTAGATGAAGTAATGGTGTAGGGGCCCAACTCTCCCTCTCTTCTGATCCAGGGGCCTGTGAAACAGTAGCTACGCTACTCTGTATAAACTGAACCATAACCATTAACCTCTGCGCTAGATATGGTTAAAGTACAAAAACTGCCCAAAATGTTTTATAATTGGGGAGATATCAGTGTTGTGATGTGTCCCTCATATGCAAAATTGAGACTTGAGTAAGTCTAAAAATTTTATTTCCAAAAGTGTGGCAATGTTTTTTTTGGGTTTTTATTATGTATTATTTTTATTCTTTTCTTCTGTAGAGGTGATATTTTCAACATTTTATTGTTATTAGTATCAAATTAGTTTTAATTTGATTTTCAATAATAATAAGATATTCTTTACATGAAGAATAAAAAGGAATGATTACAAGTGGTATCTCTTAAAGAGTTCACCTCTGAGCAACACACTGGCTTCACACATTGGAAAAAGCTGTGATTACATATTTAGACTTGATCAAGTCTAAAACTCTGTGATATCTCTCTCTAAAGTGGAATAAACAATTTTCTTAGCTGTTTGGAGAATTTTGTTCATCACATTAATCACTATCACATAGCTTACCCTCATCTCAATCTGGGTGAAGACTCTCTCATCTGCATACTTTAAGAAGAAAGATTTGCTAACTTTGATTGCCTCTGCTCCCTGGCTGACCTATATATAAGAAACAAATGCCAAAAGAATAAATAATAATAAATTTAAAAACAGATGTCATTAAAAAAAGAATAATAATAATAAACTTAAAAACAGATGTCATTTAAGAGTAGTTAGGTAGGTACGGGAACATTCATGTTTTATGTCGACGCTGGGTTTGAAATGTTGCTGAGTAATTTGTAATGGTAACGTTATCATCCAATATTGACTGAATGTTAAAGGTGTCATGCTTGGAAGGCAGGGATAATCATAAGCATTATTAATGGTTTCTTTCAATTATTCACATGTGCCTTACTTTTTTGGATACTAACTTTTGTCCATAATACTGATGTTTCACGGAGAGTGGAAAAACATTATTGGTTGTATCATATACCTTAGTTTGCTTGCTTTTTTGACACAAAAATAATGGTATACTTAGGGTTACCATATAACCTCCCTGGATGTGTCCTCATTGTTCTATTTGAGCATCTGCGGAAATTTTGACATCTAGCTTGTCAAATTTGCCAAAGGCAATTTGTAAATTGTAACCATCATTTTACCATTCTGATCTTATAAGGTAAGTTGCATTAAAACTTAAAATATGGTACCATTTTCATACCAGGTAACCTTCAAAAACATGTTTTCCCATAAAGGGAGTGTGAACCCCCCTCAACTCAGACAACCCCCCTACCCCCTCCCCCCGCCCCTTCTCGAACTTGTCCTTCAGATTTAAGAGAGTAACCATAGCTACTATAGTTGAGCTGTGAAAATTTTGAATAAAGAGGACGCTATTCCAGTATTAGTACTTCTCACTTATATTGCATTTAGTTTATTAATTAAATTCCAGACAATCTTTCAAACTTACCAAACTAACACTGTCTTCTTGGTACCCTGGAGTTACTGTTAGGATTCCCTGAAGAAAACGAGATATCCAAATAAAATAACAATATTATACAAACAAATTATAGTCCCTTTTTGGTTTGTTGACACAAAAAAAGGTTTTTTATGTTTTACATGCTCAAATGCTAAGTATTCATTTCCTTATTAATAACTATCTTCCAAAACTGGCTACATGAGTTCTGGTTCTAATGTTCCTAAAATGACTGGGAGGGAGATCTACCTTTTTGGGAGGGGAGGGGAGGGGGTGGGAGGGGAGAGGGGTGGGATGGGAGAGGGAGTGGGGACGTAAAAAGAGAATGTAAGATTATAGTACATTGACCGATTTTTGTTTTTTGTAATGAACTTTAATGCAAATATGTCATCATTTGAAAGATGTCAGTTTGAAAATAATTGTTTACATGTATTGTTGTTGTTGACGGTATGTGTTTAACAACTTTGTTTGGACCTCATTTAATTGTTCCATATTGTGCAATCGATTTCAGAATCCCCTATATGTCCTTGTTTGCATTTTCTGTGAAGGCCTAAATCGCTGAGTATTTGTAATATATTACCTCTTTGGGTGAAAGCTTTTTGTATAAATTATATAATGTAAATATGGAAAGTGACCATTGTTTCTTCCGCCTGTCATAATGAATGTACTAGATAAGTGACTTTATTCAAATAGAAACACTTACAGTAACTTTACTTATTTAGTCATTTCCTGATATCAACTTGGTTTTCTATGTTTAACTGTTTTGTTTTCTTTGCAATTTCTGCTTTTTCTTTACATTTATCACCGATGTACCTTTAGATTTTAACGAATTATAAAAAGCAATAATTTAATTTTATGGCGTGACAAAATAATTAAGAGAAATTGCAGTAATGCTGTTTTTGTATATAATTTATGGCTTTCATCAATTTCGTAACCCATTAGAATTATAAATAAAACCTCTTTGATACCAGCTTATTGGAGGAACATACTGATAACTGAGGGCGCCAACACACCAGGTGGGCAGGGATGTGGGAGAGCATCGCCCTCAGTAATTCTCACAGTAATGATATGCACTTGGGCATGGTACTGTCAAGGTGTCAGGGTCCCTTTAATGTGTGTTTAATGATGATGCTAACTTCAACTTCAGTTGATGCTTTAATGGTCAATGACGCATATGAGGGATTAACACATTTAACCCAAGTATCTAATTTAATATCCATGGCAACACAAAAACTGTGATACAAATTATTCATTATTAAAACTCACAAAAACATCTCCTGCCTCGAGTTCTGCCACCCGTACGCAGTATGGAACATCTAACTCTGTCCCCCGTTGGATATAGCCATTCAGCCCACTGGTAGCCAACATCTGTCTTGGTTTCTGTTCAATAGGAGTATTACAAAATTAGCATAAAATAGCAATGCTTAAAACTGCACTCCTAACTTACCTGTCCCCACACAAAATATGAATTCCAATAAACCATCTCCCAATGACATTTACAATCAACCAATGTAGTAGCATCATGTGTGTCTTCCAAATCAAGTAGGACCGGAAGTCACTTAGCAGTGCTATAAAATTTTAGAATCTTCACGTTCAATGCCACACTGTGTGAAATAAATTGTTAATTACATATACTGCCAGACTACGTGAGATATAAAGACATTAAATACCCTTAATTGACGGTTTCAAGAAAGAATTTCGTACAGTGGTTCTTCAAAAACAAAAACAAAAATTGAGGAAATTCAATATCAGATGGACACACGTACAAGATCAATGTTATACATGTTCAGTACCTCTTGTGGCCTAAACCTAAGCTATTAGAGTGTTAATGGGCTTTGAGAGGCTTTTAAAAGATTTCAATGTAAGCGTACTCTTTTTGTCGATAAACCTCCTGACACACTTAGGCATAAAACAAGCAGACAACACAGCTTTACTGTAATGAGATGTACCCAATCAGCTCTCTACCTGAACAAATGTTGCCACATGAACAATATACTACCGGAGGCATTTCACTATATACGGTACATGAAATAAAGACCCTGACGGGAAAAAATCAAATATTAGCTGGTCTTTGGCAAGTTAGTAATCATTTAACGAAACCTGGAGCAGACAATGTGTCCGGGATCGTCATCAAAATGACAAATGTCACCAATAATTCTTTCCAGATATAGACATTTTATCCAATTTAAGGCATTTGAGTGAACAATATAGTGTACATTTGCATCATTAAGTGAAGTCACTTAATAACATTAGATTTGTCATGCGACCGTAAGTATTAGCCTACCACTTGGGCATCACCATCAAAATCACGGGACTACAATCTCGACTTTAAGAGGCCATCTTCTTTTCACAATCGGTTTCAAAGTGTATTTCGTCCTTGATGACAAGTTCAAAATGGACAGTGAGTGAAACTGGACATAGCGATGCCTTTGGAGAGCTTTTACGGTTATGTTAACCAATCAAATTGATAAAAGATTCTGGCGTTATCAATGTTTGTGCCCTTTTGTAGAGTAATTGTAACCCCCTCCGCCACCCCCATTTCCACCTCTGTGTCAACGCTGTCTTTATATTCTTTTCGAATGAACTATTCCACAGAAGTTGCGAATGCAACATTGTCTATGGAGCAGTGTATCCGCAACTGCCCATTCTATCGTCTGCATTTCTTCGGAACATTGTCCCGCTCACCAACTGTCTCTGTTACTCTCTCCCAACCTTCCACCCCCCCCCCCCCCCACACACACACCACAGACTACAATCAACTTCAAGTTCAAAACAAAGTGCAGTGGTACATAGGGATGGGTACATGATGTGAACAATTGACACAGGTGCAAACGGGAACTGGGGATAAGGCAAGAAGATTGTCAACAGTGTAGTGGAATATAGTCCTGCGACGCTGAAATACCCCACCCTACCGCACCCTACCCTAACCCACCCTCCCTACCCCACCCTACCTACTCCACCCTACCTACCCCACCCTACCACCTCCTAAACACGTCATTCTTTCTCAATTATCGCAGAATTAATCTCACATACAGAAGCAGTGAGCAATGAAGTGACACCTCATGCTCAGTTACCTTACCCCGCCATGAAGTTATGAAAGAATGAATGAGTGTTCTTTTCATGAAAAACATGTGACGATGATATTCGGGCGAGGGGACCATTTTTGCATATGGAATGTCCCCTTCCCACCACCTCCCTTACAATAAACCAGCACGTACATGATATGAGAGACCAATTTACGCATTGGGTCGTAGGTGCCCAAACTATTTCACTTTTTGAATGTGTGAAACCTCTTTGAATAGGTAGGTGTGTTTCAATACTAAATTTGAATGAATACATGAGATGTGGCGCTATATAGAAATCTATACAGAAATCAAAGGAAAATAGAGAGACTTGAACGCGTGTAGAAAAGAAGTTATTAAGGTTTCATCTTTACCTGATCCAAAGACTGCAAAGTTAGGAAAAGACGAGGGTTAGCAGTTAGCAATTAATACAAGAAATAGAGTTATAGTAAACTTTTAAGTTTCTATAGAAACAGCTGCTTGCGTTTCATTAACAAAAGTAACCTTATGAAATCTAACACTACGTTCAAATTGCAGAGAATTTTGACCAATGCATCTTCTTTTTGGGGGCAATTAAAATTGGTTAAACTGTCGTAATATTACATCTGTATTGGGGCAAAATTTTATCCAAATTTGGTTGGTACATACGTACCCGATGGTTGGTAAAACATTTGCCCAACTTATTTAGAGTGTAAGAAAACGTCTTATCACCATTTTAATTTGTGTTACTAGAAATATTGAATTATAAAAAATATCGGCTGCGTCAAAGAAAATTTGCAGTCATCAATTAATCTAAAAGATTAGAAGTTACAGAAAATAAAGGTCATGGGGTAAGGACTAAGATTCAAAGATGAAGTAATTCCATTATTTTGACAACTTAAGAAAATTTGTAAATACATATAATTATTTCTTGCTATATAAGATGCTACAAGTTTAATATATATACTCTAGCCTACAATTCTCCTTTAGCCTTTTCTTTATGCATTTTCTTTATCATACATCTAAGTGTATCTTTGAGGATCCCTTGTTAAGAGGAAGAAATATATATATTTTTACGAATCCAATACCCTGGGACAATTTTCCTTAAAACTGCTTCCTGTTTTCATATGTAACCCATCAGCCTTGTAATTGTGTCAGCCTTGTAAAAGTGTTCCCCATCGACACCACTGTCACACACACACCCTCCCATCCACGCCGCCAACCAGATCATTAGTTTAGACCTTTGACAGAATAGATTATTATCGCATTAATGACGTCATATCCTCACCTCGGTCCACATCCCTGGTTCTAGCATTCTCCTCCTTTCCAAGATGGTGTCTGAAATTCCCGAAATTGGTTTCCTGTCCTTTAACGGATTTCTCCTCCCGTTAATCGGCGGCTTTACTCCTTCTTCGGATGTAATGAACGCTGACAGTGAACAAATAAATACCAAACAATAATAGATAAACACTAAAGGAATAGAAACAATATACAAAATACACTAATGAATATCTAACATAACTATATACAGTGTTTGTCAGGTACCGGCAATTGTGATGATTTCAAATTTCAAGCTCAAAGAGATATCATAATTAGAGCTTCATTTTGGTAGTTACTGTAGGTTATTATTTCTTATAGTATTACCGCATACTCTTCAGTTAAAACTACAGTAGTCGTTAGTATTGTAATGATACGGTCACGACGGCTCTTGTGAAACCAAACCGCCTCCCCTCAAACTCCCCCTCCCTGCCTTACCGGCCATCAAAATTATGAAATACCCCAACTAAATTCAACACTGAAAAATTGATCGATGATAAGTACAGAACCCTTTCCCCTTGCATTCTCCTTTCCTTGCACCCCTCCAGTATCTTCATCATCATCATCGAAAATAAAATCCCGAAATTTGTTTTGCTTCTTATATTTGCATGTTAAATTTGATCCCCCCAGTCTATCAAAATTGAAAATGCCACAAAAGCGCCTGAAAAATCTCCGCGTTTGATGAAGGTGAAACTTGTGTTTAGTGCACCAGAGACCTGCTTCGGTAATTAGCTACTTCTTTAAATATATCGTCGTAAACCTGGAACAACTCAAAACTATATAGCCTCTCGTGCATTGTCAATTCAAATATTTTCGATATGGGTCATGCATAAATTATCATAATTAATGACTTACTTTGCTGAGAGAGGGCGTGCTCTTTATGTGCCAGAGCTATCTCTCGAGCCCCTTTCGCTTTCTTAAATTCCTTGTAATGTTTCTTGGTGCTATCCCAGGGACAAACTCCAGGTGTCAGTTTCTTTAGGACGTCACATGTTCCCTGTAAATAGGAAAAACAAAACTTCACTTTAAACAAAGGAGTACTATAGATAATATACATTGTGATATCGATATTCTGTCGAAGATTCATCAAAGTCACCGCAAAAATCTGCTTCAAAAAGTCATGAACGAATGTTTATGAATAATTCATGAAATTATGTCTCATATACAGACTAGTTTAGTATAGAGTTTGCCTTAGTATGGTTATAAATACAAGTATGAGTACAAGGCTATAAGGACAAGTACGAGAACTTAATTATTTACTAGTATCTCTACTACATTTCTAAGGTGACCCGAGTACGATTTAGAGTACAAAACCATCAGGGTGAGTACGAGTATAAGTAACTATATTGGAATAAAATAATACTGCTTAACAGACTCAATATAAGTCTGCTATCGTCTCATTTGGCATCTGGCAAAAGCAAATGCGGTCGGTCATCACCTCAGTTCAGATGGAAAATGGTTTTCTTTTCCTTTGTGGTATTTAACTCAGTTTATTCCCAGAGGAATATAATGTGTTCTTACAGAAAAAAAGTTGCATTTTAATGAAATTCAAAAAATAAAGACGGAGAACCTTGACAGGTGGCATTCGAAATGTATCGGGAATCAATGATCAATCAACTAGGATGTTGTCATCTAGGAAAGGGAAAGCCTTTGAAGAATATTTCCTTTTATGACATCTTAGACCACCTATACTGTCATATACTCCCTCGTAAAGTCATGAGTTAAACCTGTCAAAATAGCCTTATATTCAAATCAACCATATCTTGAGCTAGGTGCAAGATATTGAGATAGGAGGAGTGGGCGGGGGGGGGGGGGGTCAACTAGCAGTGGGGAATATTTCTCTTTTCCATATAAGTTTCACATAGTCTATAAGCCGAATATCTCTTCACATATCTTCACAGTTGAGTAGTTTTGAGAATATTACAACATAGAATACTATAACGAAGCAAAGAAAACACAACCATGAGCTTGTAATTGTTAGATCCATTATACTGCTTTTAAAATGAAGAGCACACGAGGGTCCTTACTGCTTTTATGACGTAAATCCATTCGTTGTCTAAGCTATCAGCAACAATGACTTGGCCAGCTCTGAAAATAATTAAACAAAGATAATCAAACAAAGAAGAAAATACATAGAAAAAATGAATGGCAGACTATGAATAAAAAAAAAACAATACAAAATAATAAGCTGTGATAACATATCAGCGCATAAACGTATGATAACTGAAATTGTATTTATTATTTCAGTTTAAAATAAAATGTGAACAAAGGTGTAAATATTGTTTACATCTACTGCACTTCAGATGCGGACTATACCACATTTTTTGATGGGGATGCACCATTTTCTAGTAGAACACTAAACACTCGTACATGTTAAAGCCTTACTTCCAACCCCGTTGATGTGTTTTTTCTTATATGTGAGAGGGGGAGGGGTGGGGTATAAGGCATGGGTGGAACTGGATCACTGAGTCAATAATCAAATTTATTAGGATTAGTAATTATTGATGACCTTTTAAATGAGCTTCAAGCAGCATCTGTAAAGTTGTAAATACACTATGGAGTGTTAACGCCGGTGCCTTCCAATCATAAGGTCCCCAGTTCGAGTGATTAATGTATGTCGTCCAGTTACAGAGTTGTTGACAATTGACAATTCATAATCATGGACGTTAAATATGAATCTAAGAGACTGACTTCGGTCAGCTTGCGGCTTTGATAAGCCGATCTTCGCGAGTTCATGCTTGCAGGAGGATGTAAAATACATACATAAAAATACTATGGCACTATATAACTACCGTATGTGCAAATGCAGAGGGCGGATGGGGAGGGGGCGGGGAGGATTGGGGGGAGAAGAAAGATTAGGGGAGGACGAGGCAGTAATATATGGCAATTTGATTTCGCTTGGCCATTACATTATAAGACCGGTAAACAAAGAGAAATGAAAGAAACGTGCCTCCTATGGCAGTAAATGAAGCCAAATTTACGCAGAAAATATAAACAACAATGGTTTGATAAATGTATAATTACCTGTAATTCTGTTTGCCCCAGTAGACAGGTGAATCCAGTAATAACTTTAGGCCACTCCATGCTTTAAATACAGGCAATGTCCTAAAACGAGAATAGAAATAAAGTTATAGGATGGTTTTATTAAAGACATTTACTTTACGTTAATAAATAATACATGGACTATATATGATAACAGCCTAATTACTTAGTTATAAAATCCCTGTAGTCCGGTGGCGTATGCACCGTTGTCGGTCTAAGAGCGGGCAAGTCCGGTGGAGGGGGGAGGGGGAGGTAGATGGTGGTTAAGATATTTCTGTAACATATTAACGTTTTTAGCGCGATGCTCGAGAAAACTAACCTCAATTTTCAAGACAGGTGGTACATGGGTGTGCCATTTTCATTATCGAAACTAGCTCTTGCTGTTTTTTTTTGTTTTGTTTTACATAATCTTTTTGATCTCAATTTTGCTGCCTCAATCATCGTTTCGGTTTTCGTCTTCTACGGTTATTCATCCTCCCCTCACCCTCCCCCTCCCCTCCCCTTCACCTTCCCCTCCCGTACCCCGCCAATACTCCCTTTCATTTCTCCGATTACGTAAATGCCATTAGGTTTAATGAAGAATAGAGAATAAAATACACACTGTGCTGTTCCTGACTTTGTGAGTGTAAGTTTATTACAGGGTTATTGTGAAATTGGACGCGTCTCATCTCATCATGGATGAGAGGTCAAAGGTCGTTGTTACCATATTTTATATACTACAAAGCAGCGTTTGCTTATCTATACTTTAACTCCAACACTCTTGGTGAGGACTTACCTCAGATACTCAATACAGGCTTCTTCTTTGATATTCATTTCGGTGTCAAACACTAGGGCGTAGTCCTTTAAGATGAAAAGAATAAACAATTCAGATAATATCACCATGACAGCGTAAAGATAATACTTCGTTTCAGTTTAATTGATTTATCGAATGAGTAACTGATTGATCGACACATGCATGTGACTTTGATCATTGATGTAATGAAGGAAACCACGTAGTTACCTCAAAACTTTCCCAACAAAAGCTGAGCAGGCCATACCACAAAGTGCAGTATTTGAATGATGTTGTGTTTTTAACAAAAGGATACTTTTAATTACATTTTTCTCTTAATTTGTCGACACAAAGGCCTCTGTACATAATGAAAAGGGCACTTTTAAGTACAAAAAAGGGCACTCAAATGTTTTTTTTTAACCAAACAGAGGCACTTAAAAAGCAGCTCTTTTGTGGTTTTCTGACGAAACTGGGTGTATGCACCCCATGCTCCCCCTCCACCGCTGCTCCTCCATCCTTAAATAAAGACCTATTGTTATCCTTACATTAGTCATTCTACGTCTTCTCTAATATTTCTTTAAAACAAATGCCAGATTGTCGACAGTTTCCTATTGACAACATCCATGAGAAGACGGATTTGTAAAGAATGGTTGGTTTGGGTGGGGCCAGGTGTCGTGGGGTGGAGGGGGCAGGATAGGGTGGGTGGAAAGGGGTGATATTGATACTGCAGCCTGCTTATGTTGCTTACCTGCGCGTGAACACAAAATAACTCGACAGAGTTTTTGGTCATAACTGTGCAGGACCTTCTTGTGGCCTGTATCAAATCGTTCTCCTACAAAATAGAATGTAGAACGTATCAATAAAATAAATAAATGAAATAAACACATTGCTTAAAAGATTACAATTTCCCATTCACAATGTGTTCAAAGGACAATAGCAACCAAAGCCAATGATGATGTAAACCAAAAAATGTCACAGAATGGAAAATCTATTTGTACAAAACAAATCGGTTTTAGAAAACATTAAATACAAAATGCAAAACATCATTAGATGTAAACAATAGTCGCAGGTTGTGATTTTATATTTAAAAAAATAATAATTATATCATATTAACAATTCCGGACAACAAGAATCATGAAAACGTAAATTTTTGAATAAAACTTACCCCGAATTTGTCCCCTTTCTTGAGAATATATGTTTGACCTCCGCATGTTTCGGTCACTGAAGCATCCAAGAGATAAAATATGATAGAATATGAACTATTTGTTATTACACAGCAACTTAATTGTTTATTTTAATCCAAGGTTTTTTTTCATAATCAATTTACGTAGAATCTTACAAAAAAAAACAGAGGAGATAAACTTGGGTTTTATAGTGACGTTTCTATTGCCATTAAGACTTTCAAGATATTAATTTGTAAACTATTCCTCATGTCTGGAATGCTCCTATGACGAGATTGGATTCTACATCAAGACATTAATTATTATATGTTTAATAATTCATAATAACTTCATGCAACACAACATTGTTGACATCCAGCTCGATTTGTCCTTGAAAATGTTGAGGCCTAAAAATTGTTTGTTTTTTTTCTATTGAGATTTGTGCTTCATATGATGGGTTGGCCTAATAGTCTTTGTGCTAGAATTAGTATGCCAGTCGTTTTTAACGATGAGCCGCTGATGTTTAAAGTCTCATATCTCAAAAACAAATTGAAGGGGTTTAGAATTACAAACTGGATCAGTTGGATTATTTGGAATCAAAATCAATTTTGCGCCACAGGTCATCGTCCGTGCAAAATCATTTTTTATAACATTTCTCAATGTCATGAATGAGATACACCCATTTTCTTGATAACGCACTATGACTATATTCATACAAACCTGCACAGTTAACGAAATGTTATTTATGGTTTGCTTCTCTTCTGCAGAAGATCCTTCAAGTATCGAACATTTCGAAAAGTGTTTTTTACCTACTGGAGCATTCGTTGGGAAAATAAACAGTTTGTGGGCATTAATGTTCTCTTCTTAGTGTTTCTCCTTATACTTTACAACATTTCATGCACAAAATTACTTCGAACATATAAATCTTAAGCAACCGGTTGTTACTGCATCTGCTGTTGTCTGTAATATAACATACATAGCACTAGCACACATTAATAAAGCCTAGACTCACGTTTTCCTGAAAGTACAAAGTAGAGTCCATCAGCAAATTGACCTTCTTTCGTAACGACCCTGTTTCTGCCAAAACTGTAAAATTATAAGAGAAAAAAAAATAATAATCAGCAGTTATTTTTACGACGCTCAAGTGATCACAAATGTGGGTAAAACCCGCAAGGGCTTATAGATTACAACTTACACTTAGGGTGGCTTCCAATTCAACATTTTAACTTAAATTTGGATCTTTTCATATTTAGAAAGTAATTTCAGATAGGAAACCAGAAGATTGCTCTTGGATGAAAAACCCACCTTACTATGACCCGGCCGGGAATCGAACCCCGAACCTCCCAATTGCTAAGCCTCATTGCTTCAAATGCCACCGCCCTTTATCCACTCGGCCACAGCAATATAATATAATATATTCATAGAACGAGGTACTTTTTCAACTCCGAAGTTGTAGCTTACAGAATGCTTTAATGTGATCGGTTAGATCTAATCAACGTAACGTTCGGGGAACATTCGTTGCATTAAATCAATCCATGAAATTAATTCATGGAACTATACTGTCACCACGTTGTCATGTTTCGAAATCTAGTGGCGCACTGCAAGAATATGAATAGGAGAGAGCGACGGAACATGTTGCGATGTATATTCTCGTCGCCATGATCATAATCGCGACCTTGTTACCTTGTTGGGTTTTTTTCTTTCCCAACTTGTTGTGAAGTATGCATCCATTTAATTAAACAAACTAAAGATGACTGTTTCAACGTATAAAGATATCTATAACTTTAAATGATACAATTATTTTGAAGATGAAGGATATCTCGAAATTATGTAAAGATAATGTTATTTGAACTTTACACGTCCGAATTTGTTTTTATTTTATAGGCATATAAAATAAATTTTGTTTGAAACTGCTTAAAACAAAACTTTTAAATTGAAAATAATATTGTTTCTATTGATTGAAGAGCGTCTTGTAGCCTAAACAACCACAATGCATACCGGTAGCCTAACACACATAACATGTACAAAATTGTGCCTTACCATTCATACCAGGCATACTTGCACAGTCTTTTCTGTAACTCTGGCGGGAATTTTGCGAACTCTTCCACACTCTGCATATGACGCACAATCTAAATTAATAAGAGACAGTTAAAGGCATACTGATAGATGGTGTATATAATAAAATGATGTATATGATTCTTTGTTTACTTGATAACACAACTGATGCATTTATTGATTACCATTTTTTTACTAACTAATGTTATTTCTACATTATTTCGTGGCCTCCTTTGGACAATTTTGAAATAATTTTTTATCATATTTTCGGTCTATAATGACCGATTCCTTCACCCTCCCTTGCGACAGTACGTCGATAAAATTTAAAACAACAACAACATAAACATAAACTACCCAGACCCAGGCCAGATCAGAGCCGTCTCTATATACGGCTAGATCTTAGATCACCTTTCAAACATAGAGAAGTCATGACTAAAATTTGAGATAAAACTGAGGGCAGTATGTCAGAATTCGAACTAGTCAATAATTAGTAGTGATACTCACATTTTGTATTTGGTCCAGTGTCCTGTCATCCTCCGGTATCCGTAATAATTCCTTAATTTTGTTTGGCAATCCTTCCTCACGTTTCGAAAACCGTTGAAATTCGGCGGCATCGAATGTCATTTCTGGGTAGGCGGGGCTCACTAATCCACGCGGCATGCTCGCGTCATTTCCGGTCCTTCTAGCCTCTTTCTCCGCCGCGCAGAAGATATCTTCAACCAGCTCCAACAAGCTGCCCTTTAACGCTCGGTCGGACGCTTCCCTGAAGTTGCCATAAAGAAAACGAGCTTATGTTAGAACTTTTACTAAACGGAAATTGTGTATGGTGCAAAGAAAGGCATGGTTTGATGATACCCCCCTCCTCCCCCCTCCCCCTACCCACACACGCACGTGTGTTTTGCATCCAGACTGAGGATCCCATTAGTTTCTTCCATTGTTCGAATCCACGTACTATACCCCTACACAATAGAATTCTTCTGAGGACTTGAATCTTTTGAAATGACATCTGAGAACTTCCATTTTTCATGTAGTCAGTCTGAATGCAAAACGTTTACATACCACTCACCCGTTACACAAGCCATATTTTGATAATAAAAATACAAACAACAAATAAATAACACTGTAAATTCTGCTGTTAAAACCTGCTCACCTCATATATACTGTACAGATGTAACATAACCACTTCACGGCCCGGGCCTTCAGTTGGAATCTTTGATACGGCTGGAAAGCAAATAAGTAATATATAATATAGTACTAGGGTTATTTCCAGTGTAAACCTTGCCAGGATTTGTCAATGATTTGGCAATCCGTTTACGAGCTTATATATGCGACACCAGCACTAACTTAATCTCTTAATTTGATCCCATTATATACTATCCACAAACAGGTACCATAGGCAGACGCGCATCCAGGTGGTGGGGGTACCGTACACCACATTCCATATTTCATACAGACAAATAGAACATTAGAAAGCGCATGTAACCCACTCCCTTAAAGCCTAAATATGCCGCAGAGTGCACCATATCACGTCTATTTTCCCCCTTTTCTGGCTGGTATGGCGGGAGAATTCGAGACCCTTTCCCTTCCTCCCCTATACATGAGAGTCGGCTTCAACTTCGGCCACACGGCCCCCCCCCCCTTTTATTCAAATCCTGCATCCACCCCTGGTAAAAGTACTGTTTATTGCGAAATAGATATCAGATGACTTTGATAACCATGTGAAGTTGTTTTGGCTTGCTGAATTCCTTTACTCCATTCATAAAATGTGCCACCGTGTCATCATTATCATAGTGTTAGAACACGGGATATTCCAGATTCCTGTTTTGGAAGCAGGGTAAGGTTCACCTACGTGCTGCGGTATGAAGCCCATACTGCTGATAAGACTATACCAACTCCCATAACAGAAAACATCGACAAAACTAGCGAGTGAATATGTTTGATACCGATGTCAGACTCTTTGATGCATTATGTTAACTCTGTATGGACGAGTCCCCCATAACCAATATGTATTAAATTAAACTAAGTAATTTTACCCCTGGTAGAGTAAACAACTCTTAGGGGGGAAGCGGAGGGGTGGGTTGGTGGTGGTGGGGGTGCACGGGGGGGGGGGGTTAAACTCACCGTTGGTCCTCTGTTTACGTCGCTCTGGCTTTCTCTGTCATCCTCCTGTAATGTCTGAGCCGTCTTCCTCCTCACCAGCATCCTCCCAGCCGAGCCAGATTTTTTCCCTTTCTCTTGGCCATCAATATTTGAGATCCTCCTGCGAGCAACAACCATGGCAAAAGAGAAAGACTTCATTTTATGTGTATCGTTGATACGTCATCCTTGATTTTACTTTGCAAATCATTTGAGAATTTTTATGTTCCAGGAGATCCGAATTTCACTGAAAAACCGGACGCGGGAAAGGACATTTTCTGCTAATATTTATATTCGCCAGGATGTAGTCCGTTTAACGGTTTCGGTGTGATATCACCCATCGATCGACCTATCAAGGAGCTGCTGTTTGAAAGCTCCCACTGGTAAGAATGTAAACATGGTAAGAATAACGTGGAGAAGTTTATTTTCTAACAAAGCAAAATATCCACTTATAATTTGGCGATAATTATCATCTCGTCAAACCACATGTTTTTCCGTGTCTGGAAGGAGGGTGGTCAAGGAAATAGCATATCCATTTATCCGGGTACATTTGCACTCTTGCTCTGTTAGTGATCCAACTATAAATTTAGGGCAGCAGCAATTCCCTGGAACCATAGATAATGATATCTTTACAAGCGTGCGAACAAAACAGCTGGTCTTGAGTGGAACTCCTCGACGGCTAGCGGTCAATTCTGATGCTTGACCTGTAAATACCTCCAATTAGCTGGAACTTTATAGGCCAAACGTGGTAGTATGTGTGACACTTCCCTGTGTGGTTTGCTGACTTTTACTGTAAGTTATGCGCTATATTTGTACAAAAAATATATATTTTGCGTTGCTTACTGGTTGAGTCCTCGAGTTAATAATCCTATCGAAACTATATTTAAAAGGCTACATTACCTCTATATTGAAGACTCTTCAAACGTTAGATATATCTTCATGCTATGTGTTTACTCCAAAACATGTATCTGTTGGCACTGTTGTACAGTGAACACTTTTACACAACGACTATCACGTTAAGAAATCCGAAGAACTTAGTTTGGGGGTTACCGTTGCCATGGAAATAACAGATTACGACTCAACGTATAAACGGTGGCAATATACACACTACCAGCATGTCAGTCGGAAATCACAGCAGGTTACATACATTCTTCATTCAAACCATTGAGATATGTATGGATGCTATGACGTATACTATTTGATAAGGGTATCCAGGGACTGACGTCACGTTTGTAAGGTATATGATCCAGGGACCTTCATACAGGTGGTTGCATAGACGTGTAAATACAGTATAGGCTATATCTAGCAAAAGTAAATGACATCATTTTATATGATTTTATTTTGATTTAAATTGAATTGGTATGTTTTCTTACGTCACAGCAAAGATATGGACTATATAAATATTGCCGTTATGACGTCTGGTGTCGCTTGACCAATGATAAATGTGTTCCATCGTTCCGCAGTTTGTCCAATCTTTCCGACCTAGCAACGATAAGTGACAAGTATATACTCGGCGGTGACATTTGCCGATCTTCGAATCTGTCAAATTGTCACTGATTGGCATATGTATACAAGTCTAAACGAACATTAATCTATATAGGAATACATTATACCGACTATTTCGAAACTTTACCGAGTATCCCTGATTGCTTGGAATCAAAATATTGATTGACGTAAAGTAGAATTGAACAACAGGACTGACAAAAGACCTTATGCCGGACGGCCCGGACCAGTCTTGTGGATAATACATGATTAATGAATCCAATGTAATATGTGGTGTTAAAGACAACGCGTGAACTGTCACGCTCCATGCTTGACCTGTCACGCTCCATGCTTGACCTGTCACGCACCATGCAAGAAAACGATCTGTTTTTACTTTTCGAAAACTCAATCACAGTGCGGTATATTTAGAAGTGTTAGCTCAGTGGTTAACGCCGGTGCCTTTCAATTATAAGGTCCCGAGTTCGAGTCAATCCAAGATTAATGTATGTCGTCCAGTTACAGAGTTGTTGACAATTGACAATTCATAATCATGGACGTTAAATAAGAATCTAAGAGACTGACTTCGGTCAGCTTGCGGCTTTGATAAGCCAATGATGGCTTCTTTGCGAGTTCCTGCTTGCAGGAGGATCTGAAATACATACATACATATTTGATAGTACTCCTTTCCGACAGTTATAGCATAAGTTGCGGCCACAGGAATGCACATTCTCACACGATTAATTAACTGCGTGTTATATAAGTCATTTTACGTGCCTATCACTGGTTAATCATAAAGCTTATCAAATTGATTCACAGACGTAATTAAAACAAGTTATGATAGTTCATTTTTAAATCAGAAATTGACACCTATATCTATATAATCACTAATCTTGAGAGATTTACCCTATATATATATATGTCAAGATAACAACCACATTGTGACTGTCAATTAACCCCCCCCCCCCCTCAAGGCCCCTTCTCCGACCAGATTGAAGAATGATGCCTATCAATTGATTACCGTGGTTTTATGGAGGATAATCGTGGTTTCATTGAGGGTCATTTGGATCATAAATAAGCAAAGGCTCAAATTTTGGTAAAGCTAGTTTGCATGGACAATTTTCTAACGCTAAATACCACTCCATACTGTCCTCTCATATCATGCTTCAAAGCATTCGTACTGACAGTACACATATGTTTCTGATACTTAAAAAACTTGATATCACATCGTTCATACTGTCAGTACGAGTGCTTTGAAAGCGGGATAAGAAAGTACAGAGTATAAAAAATTGTTTCAACTGGTTGGTAGGAGCTTTAAGGTCTTCAACATTCGTTGGTCCACATTTTTGGCAAACAAATCGCTGCAACTTATTATTATCCAAACTCTTTTGATGGACGCTCATAACTTCGGCTAACGAGAGTTGAGTATTATCAACGTATCATGAATCAAAATTAATTTTGATATGCTGTAGACCATCAAAAATCACTGTCGTCAGGCCAGGTGTTATTTCTATTACCACTTGAGAATTTGCAGTTCAGCAATTAAATTGGTTGGACTACCAGTAAACACGGAATATTAGGTCAGTTTCCTCGGATACAACACACAACTGAAAAGGAAAATAAAATAAGCCTACTTGCATGGCCTTAAATATGCCTAAATAACTTGTTATCAATACATTACATATTTGTCAAAGACAAATGCTTATGTTGTTTTTTCTATCAAATGTCCATTCAATTTTCGTCTTCAAAATTTGGATGCAATAACATATGAATGAATACACTTCAGTCATTGGAATTTCCATATTAACTTCACAGCCCCGGACAGCAAAGATGGAACCCTGCTGGTCCGATCCAAGGTCCAAACAAGTAAATTTGGAGAAATAAGGAAAAAAAAAATTAAGCATTTTGATGTCCGTCTGTAACCAAGCATGACAACAAACTTGTTTGCTTCAAAGACACGTATACTTCTGGTTCACAATGTCTAATGTCTATATTGTATCTCGAAACTAATTCAATGTAGGAATTGCATGTACATTTATTTGTTAGGATGCTTGCTTTATATATATATAATCATCTCTATTACCAAGTCACGAAAATAAATTGTTTTCTGGACTATCCTTTTAATTACCTGTGTTTTAATCTATCCGCACTGTTTTTCTTCTCCGAGTCCAGTTTATGTTTTTGCTCCTCCATGATATATCAAAACATATAGTGAATGGAGTGGCATGTGGGTGGTGTATATAGGCAATATA
This sequence comes from Apostichopus parvimensis, assembly GCA_000934455.1. Taxonomy (NCBI): domain Eukaryota; kingdom Metazoa; phylum Echinodermata; class Holothuroidea; order Aspidochirotida; family Stichopodidae; genus Apostichopus; species Apostichopus parvimensis. The sequence continues at coordinate 71,673 of KN883463.1, read as the reverse complement.
CTAAACACACACAATATATGTATACGTACAGTATGCTGTTTATTCACTGTATGAGTTTATAACGATCCCTCTCTCCACTCTAAGAGACAGTTTTACAATAACTCTCCATTGTTACTGTTGTCAGGATAGTCTTCATCTTCTATGGTATTGTTTGTTTTGTATTACTGCCTCTCTCTCTCTCTCCTCGCGATGACAAAAGAGACTTAGCTCTCAACGAAGACGGAAACAGTAAATGAAATCGACAGGCCGTCGATAATGTCTCGCTTTCATGAGAGAATTAGCTTTGGAAATGAAGTTACAATTACAAGGCATTGTGGGAGAAATATTTATTAATTGAATTTGGACGGTCGGGAACTCGGTTAAAATCTTTGACATGAGAATTCTCCGTAGACTGAGGACAATATAGGACCATGAATGATCATTGACCACGTGTCAAGGACAAATTTCATTTGAGCTAATACCTGGTAACTCATACTTTAAACATTCCACACCCATGTACTTCTCTATACCTTCAAAACAATCCACACATGCACCCCCCCCCCCCCCACGTCGGCTGTCACCCCGAACTTTCAATCTGCTGTTCCGTATTCAGATTTGCATGAATTTGAGTGCCGACATGTTTTCTTCTGTCCCTCCTGGGAGAGGTATAAGGAGTGGGGTCCCCCCCTCACTATTGAGAAGTTTTATTTGTGTTAAAGCGGCTAACAATTCTGCTATCATTTTGCCATCATTCTAACTACATCACACGTTTCTCATGATTTAGTCGTGATTAACTTTGAAAAGAAATATCACAGACGTTTGACATTATTTTTTATTGGGATGGGGAGTGGGAGGGTGCAGGGGGAGCAGAAGTTTCACCTAGCCCACTCCGTCATGGCTACGGACCTGCCACTCTGTGGGTGACAAAGGGGGGGGGAAGGTGGGGCAGGAGTAGAAGGATGTGTTCTATTCATTATTTTTCTTTGTAAGATATTAGCCTTGTAAAGGGAAAGCATGTGATTATTAATAATGATGATGATTTTTGGGTGGTTTAGGGGAGCTATTATTTTTCTTTTTTTGGGGGTGGAGGGGGTTGGATTAATTGAGAGGGGATTGATAAAATAAAAGTACATATTCGTTTACATTTTATTCTGTTACGATTGAAGCGCCTATTCGGCGGTTTCATGATATATGTTGTTACAGAACTACTGCAGCTCTAAGGTTAAAGTACATTATGAAAATAGCGCCACACAGAGAATTAGCTCGTTGTAACATGATGAATGATAAAAGGCTTTTGGAAGCAATTGACTGAAAATCAATCCGTCTTTCTTGTTTTTTCTTAGATTAATTTGAATGGGAATAGGGAAGCAAATTTCTAATGATTTTGCAGAGCGCTTCTTCAAATGTTAAAGATTACTCATAAAGATTTCCCATTCATGGTGTGAACATCCTAGTACTGCTACCTCATTAACATAGATCTACACCCCTGTTGATTGGTGACCCTAACTTTCACCTTGATCATCCTGGAAACCTCCCCCCCCCCCACCCAAGTGGTGGATGTTGTAGTCTGGAGAAGGGGGTCTATGGAGAAGAGGTAACCCCCTCCTATTTAGAAATTAATATATATTTAAGCGTGCTTATTTACAAAAAAAAACGGTGTTATATTTTGCAAATTTTGAGTTAATTATGTTGAACTTTTTTTTCCATACCACCCTCGGCCTTCCCCACAACATCAGAGGCGACCATGAATAATACTTTGGGAACACTAAAAAGGGTCGCGAGCCCCAATTTATAAATTCAAAGGACCTTGAGAATCGGTTGTTTATTGGTCAAATGCCTTATTGCAGCTTTAGGTACACGGTTAACTTTAATTTATATACCACGTGGATGGATACTGAAATAACACATTAAACAATCGCCTGCCCACCTTTTTTGTTGGATTTGCTTTTACGAAATATGTCCGTCCGTCCCGTACGAGTATCCGTACTTTGAAAACGTTTCAAACGAACCCGGCCAGAAGTTTTTGCATTGTGTATTTACTCTTATAACTCATCAATCATCCGAAAGTATAACCTCTTTTTTATCTGTCACTAATTGATATCAATATTTTAATTAGATTGTTTGATATCAGAAATTCAATTAAATTCTATCTCTCCCCTTTTCTATAGCAAACGATTGCAATTTCGAATATAACATGTTATGAAATGCTAGTGAGATTTACACAGTTACGCGGGTCAAACGCACTATATAGATCTACTTACAAAGTGTTTCAGAGTCGCGTCATCTATAAACCTTGTAACGGCGACACGCTAATAAAATGTATACACCTGGCGCACCTGTTCACATTTTCTCATGAAATATGCAGATTTTTAACTCAAGTGATAAACAACTGAACTGAAAACCCTGAAACTGTTCTACAGTAGGGGCCGATAGACACGGAACTGATCGTGTGTGACCAATCGGGATGTATGGAGGGGGCGGGGGTGGGGGGGGGCAACACATTGTATAACATTGGAAATAAATTTCAGGAAGTTCTACGTGTGCATTGCCTATAAGTTCTCCGCGTACCCGATACCAATATGTCTAAACTATGTATATAGTTTTAAACAGCGATTTGAGTTAATTTTAACTAATATTCCGAATGTTTTGCGATGATTCATTATACAATTTCCAGTGTAGGTCACAAGCTTCATTAGTCAAATTTCATTACCAATAGAGTGATATAATTAACGTACTTTCCAATTAGCATTTTAAACATGTTTTGTGATTAATATTAATTATTTTGAAAATGAAAAGAGTCTTGGCTACGACTAGTTGAGATTCTGGTCGAAATCTTTAATTAACCGCACTCTAGCCTTCATTTTGCAGGAAAAGGAAAGGTTGTTTAATATATAAATAAAAAGATAATTAATTATTAAACTGGAATCTTTATACAGTTGGATAATAATCGTTAGTTTTGATTGCAATGTCATACACTAACCGTTTAAAAGCTACATTAAAATGTGTACAAGAAATGAAGTATACAACGGGTGAAGACTATATACTTGCCGCCTGCAGGATTATGTTAGTGCCTCAACTATAGTTCACAGCTTCCTTTACACAACCTCCCCGTGGTCCTAATAAAAATATCATTCCAAGAATATTTAATTCAATTACCAGTCGATCCCATGACGTGAGGTTTAGATGATCAAATACGTTTTGGAATATTATTTCATCTAATAGCGGCACCTCCCGAGGCACGGTTTTAACCTCTTTTTTCTTCACATCAGATGCTAGGTCATAAAATGTCAGTTGTCCCTTAATTGGTAACGGTTGCAGGTGGAACTGTCATGTTGTCTTGAGTTTGTAACAAAGGAAGTTAAGAGGACTGCTGATAAAGACCGGGAAAAGAATCGGTGTGTAGAATATTTGGGATAAGAATTTCCTTGAAGAAGACGAACGGAATGATTGATTTTATAGGAAAGGTAACGGGCCCTGTGCCCCAAATGATGAATTTATTAACTCGTGTTGTTGAAGGTTTTTGAAAAGGACAGTCCATCATGCAGATAGAAAGCAATGTTGACTGATGAAAGAGTAACATATTCTAAGCATTTTGATAAATTATGCGTTCATTTCTTTTAAGTAGCGTTTTGAAAGATGAAATGAGATGCAATGAGATGAAATGAGTTTAAATGAGATGAGATGCAATGAGATGCAATGAGAATGAAATGAGATGCAATGAGATGAAATGAACTGTATACTCACGTTAATGAGTTCCGCCTTTCTGGTTTATCAGGGACACCGATGAACTGGAGTGTTTTTGATCTGGTCAACTTTTTGTTGTCATTCCTCTTCAAAGCTGGTAGTGGAGGGATATTTACGGAATGTTTTTTTCTACGAGACCTGGTTGAGGGCGCTATCGAGCTGACGTCATCCGCATCACTTTCAGTGGATCCCATGCTGAGTATCAAGAGAATGATACATTGAACGTAGCGTGGAGGTAGCAATTACTCTATTCTAAGTCTATATCAAGTTGCCTCTCCCTTACCATTTTAGTAGCCTATATGTACCGGGTATATAGTCTACTATATGTATATAGCTTCTGCAGCCTACACCCACCCATATGTTGAATGACTAAATAGAAATGATAAACAAAGCACCGTTTACTTTTGAAACGTATGCCTCTAGTCCGTCTATTCGGTGAATATCTAATGACGTTTAATTTAAATCGTGTACATTTCATTTCATAATAAAGTAATGCGTCTGTTCAATGTTTACCTTGTAATAAGGCTTACACCTCAATGTATGCCTTACTTTGTAATTTTGTAGCCTGGCAAGGATGAAGGAATCTGTTTAATTTTCGAAGACCGAGATTCAAGTCAGTTCTCTCCATATAGCATATGACTTCTCTTTTTATAAATATATA